>JAEIHY010020093.1:0-10689 GCA_018904565.1 Drosophila tsacasi | reverse complement strand
TAAAACCAAACTACAAAGACATCACAACGACTACGGACATTTAAAAACACAAAACACATATTACAAACCTTTCTGATTCAAACTCATTACAAATTTTGAGCAGTTCTTGTGTATTTATTTAGTTTTTTAATTTAAGAATTGTGATAATTTCCGAACTTTTTCTCTGTCCGATTGCTCAAGTCGAAACAGCTGACTTTGGAAGCTTCTCCCGCTAGAGTGGCGCCACCTATTGAAGATTTTATGGTACGTTGATGGTCACTCTATTTTTAATGCACTGAGACAAAAATCAAATTCTTCGGTTAACTTTTAAAAAATGTGTTTTGGCCAAGAAAAGTGGTCGGCTGGACCATAGTGCAATGGTCCAAGTCGATATGCTAATCCAACGCCTCACCTGCCTGAGCTCACCTATCAAGTTACACTTCAGTCATTGGCTTTTGGAGTGAGGCAATCGGTGTATGCATCGCTGGGCTGCCGGAGGGATTTCAAAAGTATTCAATTAATTGAAAATTTGCCTATGCCACTTTCCTCATATTGCAAATATCATCTTGAGGTAACTCTTTGGTTTTTTGGCCTGCAATTAATTCTCAATTATGCATGGCAATCGGTTTTGTGTGCAGTTTTGTGACGGTTTTGATTATTTTCGAGTTTTTCGACTGCAAACCCATTCCAACTTGTTTTTTGGATTTGCTGGCTCTGCTTTCCTTTCCAGTTTACGCAATGGCCAGTCAAGTGACAAGCTCATTTCACCAAAATCAAATCAAAATTCACGCAAAATGAATGCGCAGTCTCAAAACTGAATTTATTGAGTGGAGTTTTTGTGTATCTGTATGATAAAGATTTCACAGGTGCCGTATTTAAGTTTAAATGCTCCTCTTAAATGTATTTCTTTATTTTCGAACAATGACAAAAAAGCAGGTCGTATTGCAAACATTTTCGCCAAGGTTAGGCAAATATTTATGGACACACAATCACATAGCTCAAACCTGAGACATTTAAATCACTAACGCAATAGCTACTGTGGCACATCGAAGACCTTAACCTTTAAGTAGTTGCATTATTCTTGGGAAATTAGAATGACAAAGTACTAACAATGCAAATAAACTTCTAAACGAATTCGAGGGGAGAGAATTAAAGGAGGTGTGCTTTTAGGAATCTTTTTAACAGAGGATTGTATATGCGTTGATATATATTTTTGTCTAGTAACAGAAAGTAACAGAACAACTCCCTTTAATGCACGGATGACAACTAGCTTTGCTTTGTTGGGAATATTCTGCAAATCAAACCATTGACAAGTTGTAAATAGTGGAAAACAATAAAAGGGGAATATTGTAATCAATCAATGTAATCAAATTTAAATGCTATGCGCATGGTAAAGCATTCTTGTATAAAATGTGCATCTGGGTCTTGAACTTGAACTGCAAAGTGGGTTTCTGCCTCCTATTTTTCGATATAAGAACTGAACGCACTTGTGCCAGTGCCAGTGCGAATTCTTGTGACAGTATGACTACGTGCAGAGTGGACGCCACTGGAGTGCTCTTCGAGGCGGATGCGGAGACCTTCGACGAGGATGTGAGGAAGAAGAAGTTCACCGACGGCAGGAAGCTGGAGTTGGTGTGGCGCAACATTGTGCTCTTCGCGCTGGTTCACTTGTTCTCCTTGTACGGCGTGTGGCTGCTCTTTATGGAGGCCAAATGGACTACGTTCCTGGCATTTCCGGTAACAGTGGCCTTCTCGATCGTTGGCATTTCCGGTGGGGCCCATCGCTTGTATGCACATCGAACTTTTAAGGCAAACGTGCCCCTACGCCTGATCTTTCTGTTCCTCGATACGTTCGCCTTCCAGGACGCGGTCTACTATTGGGCACGCGACCATCGAGTGCATCACAAGTTCACGGAAACGGATGCAGACCCCTACAACTCGGAGCGCGGATGGTTTTTCTCTCACATTGGCTGGCTGTGCGTCCGGAAGCACCCGGATGTGGTGGCCAAGGGCAAGGAGATAGACCTCTCCGACTTAAGGGCAGACCGCCTCGTGATGTTCCAGAAGAAGTACTTCCTTCTGCTGATGCCGCTCATATGCTTCGTTATGCCCACCGTACTGCCCATGTACTGGTGGGGCGAGTCGCTGAAAGTATCCTTTCTCGTGCTGGCCCTGCTCCGCTGGTGCCTCAACCTCAACCTCATCTGGTTGGTGAACAGCTCGGCCCACAAGTTCGGCATGCGGCCATATGACAAGAATATCAGCCCCACTGACGAGAATTTCCTCATTTTTATGCGCATGGGCGAGGGCTACCACAACTACCACCACGTCTTTCCGTGGGACTATAAGAGCTCCGAACTGGGACCGTACTCTAGGGACTTTACCACACGCTTCATCAACTTCTTTGCCTGGCTGGGTTGGGCCTACGACCTGAAGAGTGTGTCCCCCGATATGGTCCAACGACGGGTGCTGCGGACAGGTGACGGCTCCCATCCCGTGTGGGGATGGGGCGACAAGGATCTGCGAAAGGAGGATGTCGCCAGCACCATCACCCTTCAGCGAAAAATCAAGGGGGAAAGCTAGAGAGCTGCTTTGTTTTGATATTATTTTTATATAGAAAATTATATTAAATGAGAGTACATGGTTTTGAGGAACAATCTGACTTTGACTTTACTTATCCTAAGCTGAATATTTTTGCTTCAGAAATGTCTTTAAATATAGCACTTAACATATTTCAATTTGATTTTTAAACTATTTAAAGTACCCTTTTCGACTTTGGTCTTTAGAGCCATTGCAGTAAAATCATCAGTATTACGTTTGACTCCCAAACGAATACATTGTAGTCTCTCTGCTTACAAAGTGGACCTTAGCCAAAAAGTGGCACAATCGCTCGCTAAAAAGTGCAAATTGCATGCCCAATTTAAGAAGCCCAAAGGAAATCCCGAATTTCTGTTGAGAGCGAGTGCTTGGAGGCGGCCTAATCATCGCCACCGGAATTCGGGAGAGCAAGCGTTGCCAGGTGATAGATAACAGGGGCCTGCATTGATAAGATAAGAGCCCCCAAAAGAGCGAGCTTTTTCTATTTTCCCCACAATTCTTTGTGGGGGAAACCTAATCGCAGTTAGTCACTGGCTTTTACCTCTCGAAGATGGACGACACCGACTTCTCGCTCTTCGGAGACAAGAAGAAGCACAAGAAGGACAAGGCCGATGCCACGCTTAACGCCAAGACGCCCACCTCGGAGGCAGATCTCAAGCGGATCATCACCTCGATAGCCACCAGCGATGACACGTACATGAACTGCCAGCGGGCGGGCATTGCTCTGATCCTTAACCACAAAGATGTCAAGGGTCAAAAGCAGCGGGTGGGCACGGAGCGGGACAGGGATGATATGAGGACCTCGCTCAAGGGATACGGCTTCGATGTAAGGGTTTACGACGATCTTACCTTTGCCGAAATCAATGACAAGCTTAAGGAGGGTAAGTTTTCGATGGGGTATCGATGAAAATGTTCCAAAGCTTTATTTTTTCAATTTTCTTTTGATTTCAAATACAAAATAATATGCATGCTAGCGTTAAAATTTCCAAGCACCAAAAAAACCCCTGACATTGAGTGCTATCATCAGAAGAGATACTGATACACAAAACACTAGTTTTCCACTAATAAATCATTGAAACCGCTTTATCTACCTGCTGAATCAACTTTATTTTTGTCTTTTCAATTATTAGGTAATAAGGCTGGCCTCTGCCCAGATTTTTAATAAATCTATATAATTCATCTACAAATTTAGTTTAAGTTAAACATTAGAAACACAAATTATATTTCAATTATTACTTAGACAGATTCCCGATTCAAGTTCATTGGAAAATGGTACCAGTTTTCAGAAAGACATATCTTATCTTCTCAAAAACAAAGTCACTTTAATTATGACTGCAATAATTACGTGATAAAGGCAGTAATCGTATTTTGTTGACCTATTCTGATCGATCTGGTAAAGGGTTTATAACTGCAATTGTAACTTTAATTAAAATTTAAGATAAATATTAATTTTATACTAATTTAATTTTTTAGTTTCCCGCGAGGATCACAGTCAGAACGATTGCTTTGTCCTGGCAGTAATGTCCCATGGCACTGAGGGCAAGGTCTATGCCAAGGACATGTCCTATCCGGTGGAGCGCCTGTGGAACCCCTTTCTCGGCGACAACTGCAAAACGCTAAAAAACAAGCCTAAGATCTTCTTCATTCAGGCCTGTCGCGGCGAGAATCTGGAGAAGGCAGTGGAGTACTCCAGCTTCGCGGTGATGACCAGGGAACTGGCTCCCGCCGTCCCTGCTGCCGTTCAGCCAATCACCTACGCTATTCCCAGTACAGCGGATATGCTCGTCTTCTACTCCACCTTCGACAGTGAGTTCTCATTATATTTATTTCCAAAATAAACCCTAACTCTTACATTTTTTCCCCAGAATTCTTCTCGTTCCGCAACGTGGACGATGGTTCTTGGTTCATCCAGAGTCTGTGCCGTGAGCTGGACATCGCCGCCGTGAACGATGCCTCTCGCACGGAAGGTGCCGAGCTGCTCCGCCTGCTGACCGCCGTGAATAGGAAAGTGGCCTACGAGTACCAGTCGAATACCAAGAACGAGGCTCTCAACCAGATGAAGGAGATGCCCAACTTTATGTCCACGCTGACCAAGACCTTCTACCTTCGCGTGAAGCCCTTGTCCTGAGCACCGGGGCAGCGGAGGAAATCAATACCAAAGCCCCAGGGACTGTGAGTCAGTCAGCCGGCAGCACTCTTTCACCTAATCGTTAAATCGTAATGTTTGCCTTTTGTTTATAGAAATAAATACGCGTGTGTGTGCGTCTATCGACGGCACTTATCTGGAATTGGCTTAGTGCCGCTGGGCCGCGATAGCGATTGCTGACAACTACACTTTAGGTACACCTCGCGATAAAAATGCATTTTTCTACACCTTCGAATTTCGCCATCAAACTTTATTCGTAACTTGAAAAGCTTATTTGTAAAATTTGTTTTTATAGAAATCATTTTAAAAAAGTTCTATTGAAATTATTGTAATAAAATGTGGAAAGGAAAAGTACGTACTGTAGTATTTTAGATACGTCAAAAGGGATATATTTTTAAACTAAAAATATTATTGAAAAAGGATAAAAATGTAATCTTTTATTAGAAAGAAAGTTAAAAGTTTTGATATCATCAAGTAGATTCTGAACATTTTAAAGAAGTTATCAAATATATTTCCTCCAAGTTTAATCCATAAAAAATCCTTGTTCTAAGACTATGATCCTTTGATACATTTTAAATATTTAAAATGTAATTGGAAAGACTTTCTGCAAGTGCAGATAGAAAAGACTAGAATAAAATTTTTGATAAAAGATATAATTCATGTTGCCGAAGGTTCAGTTGCCCGTAAAATGTCGCGATTACCGCATGTCTGTGGTCTTTGTCTGCTGATGTGTCTTTGGCAGCTTTTGGCCTTGGCTCCGTTCCGGATTCAGGCTCCGAGGGGGGCCAGGTGCCATCACTTAATGACCCTGAGCGGAATTTTGAGGTGGCTCCTGCTCACATCTCTGGCACCTGTGCTTCTGTGGCAAAGCGCCGCCTTGTACGACGTCACCAATGTCCGACACTCGGCGATCTTCAAGGGCATTGCGTTGGCCACGATGACAGGCGATGTATGCATATCCCTGGCTCTTCTGGGCACCCATCTCTACTGTCGTCAGGACCTGGCCCGTTTGGTGAGATCCCTGGCCAAGCTGCATCGCCATCGGAGGCTGAGCTGGTGGAGCACCCTGTTCCTGTGGCTAAAGCTGCTCCTCTCCCTCTACGAACTTCTGTGCAACGTACCCTTTCTCCAGGGAGCAGGGGCACGCCTGCCCTGGTCGCAGCTTCTGGCTTATGGCCTCCAGCTCTACGTCCATCATGTGAGCAGTGTCTACGCTAATGGAGTGTTTGGCGGCATGCTGCTGATCTTGGAGTGCTTTAGGCAGCAGGAACGTGAGGTGGAACCCAGTTTGGGGCAACTCTTGCGAAGGGAACGCAGGTGGGCGGCCTTGTTTCTGAGATATGTGAAGCTCTTTCAACTGGGCATCTTTCTCCTGGTCATTGGAGGCTTCGTCAACATCCTGGCCAACATGTACGCCTTCATGTCCTACTTTGTGTCGCAACACGGCGTTCCCCTGACGATATCCAACAACTGTCTGATTGTGACCCTGCAGCTGTACGCCTTGATCCTGGCCGCTCACCTTTGCCAGGTGAAGGCGAGTCGCTTGCGTAGGCAGTGCCTGGAACTGGGCTGTACTCCTACAGGACTAACGCAGGAGCAGGTGGGTGGAACTTATCTATGACTGAAATCATCTTAATCCTCAGTTTGATATCTTTCAGGCTGCAGCGGCAACGCCTTACCCTCTGGTCTCGCCCGCAGGCAGCCACAAGTTCCGGGTTCTGGGTCTCTTCTCGTTGGACAACTCTTTTTGGCTTTTCCTGGTCTCATACGCCATGAACTTCATTGTGATTATCCTGCAGTTCACCCTGGAGCATATGAAAAATGCCAGGTCTAACTGGGCCCATTGATATTGGTATAAACCGCTCTCGAACTCTACTCGAATAACTAATGTATGAAAGTAATAAAATCGAATTAAACACAAAATTAAAATTAAAATATTCCTATTGATACAACATTATTTTTAATCATATTTAGATTATTCTTTAAGTGACTAAGTTTTGAAGGGTTTTTTGTTTTACTGGCGCCAAAAAAACACAAGCGTTAGTTTTCATAAGCTTTGCCTTCTTTTAGCGACACCAGGTGGCGCCACAAAGCTATGCCTAAAGACGTTTTAGCGCCACTGTAGACACCAATATTCAAGGGTTTTATTTTTCAATTATTTGTAAATAAAAAATAAAAATACATGAATAAAATTATATTGATAGTAAAACAAAAAATTAATGAAGGTATCCCTTCAGTCGTATCCGCGACATAAACCACATTTCGTCCGAAATTAAGCCCAAAGATGAACAATTAACCTTTTTAGTGAAGTTTGAGTTTTTTAGAGAAGTTTGATTTGTCAAAAACTTATCATATAAAAATATTCATTTAAAAAGAAGGCGAATAGTTCAAACCATCTTTAGATGCAAAATATACCAAGACAAGCATGCGGAGTTGAATATGTTTATATATTTAGATTCGCCATTTAAATTCAAATTAATTTTTAATACAATTTTAGAAAATATAATTTATATATATAAAATATAATAAAAATATAAAAAATTTCTTAAAATTATAAAAGTTTGTTTGTTTCTAGGATTTTTTAATGTAAGCAACTGCTGTCGTGTTCCACAGGATATTCCCAAATTCAATTCACTTTCTCGTCTAGCGCTTATTAGCCTGTCGTTACCGTGTAACGCTTGCTTTCTCCCCAATTTTTTGGTTTCCCTGATTAGCCAGCTGCCGGGAAAGTTCCTTCCGCTTCGCAAATAAAACTCGGCTCTAACATTGCACCAGACAATTTGATTTGCCTGACGAGCGGCACGCCCACAAAAATAAGACCTCCAGTCGCTGTCGAGGGGAAATTGCCAACTTCCGGCGAAAGTGTCGCTGTTGCCTGGAACTTAATGTGTTTTCAATAAATTTCAGATGGCCCAAAA
The DNA here is from genome assembly GCA_018904565.1 of Drosophila tsacasi. NCBI lineage: Eukaryota > Metazoa > Arthropoda > Insecta > Diptera > Drosophilidae > Drosophila > Drosophila tsacasi. The sequence goes on along the minus strand of JAEIHY010020093.1, from coordinate 3,048 downwards.
CGCACAAAGGCGCAAAAAAGAAGTCAACGAATGTCAAACTTTTCCAAGCAATTCAAATTTTTCACGCACACAAAGTAACGGAAACCGGAAATGAGTATGGCGCCCCAACGCACAGTAGCGCCTTAGATACTTTACGGTTGCAAAAATCATAACTCTTGAACCAATTAATTTTTTTTTTTTTTTTTAATAAAAGGCAATTTCAGTACCTTTCAAATAAGTGGTCATACTATACAGTGTGACAAAAAGTACATTTTATACTCAAAAACTTATGTTTTTGAAGGCAGTTTTCTCAATTTTTATCCAATTTCGAAATAAACTTTTCGTTTGTTTTCTATGAAAATGCTAATATGGTGCATATTTAATGTTTTTAAAACAAAAAATAAATACATTGTAAAGAAAAAAAATAAAAAATGTTCAAATTTTTCTTGTGGACCAATTTTTATTGATTTATGCACTTTTTGTTCAAAATAATCATTCAATTTTACATCATTTAATATTTTTGAAGTATAATTATTCATTATAATACATTCATTTCACATCATTAAGTGTCCTTACAAAGTCAGGAGTTGAAAAACAATCCGCCAATACAGGAAAGAATGCATGCCCTGTGCGTCGTGGAATATCGTCAGCTTTATTCGGCTGCATTCATATGACTAACAATTGGTACTTAAAAAATAGAGCAGCTCCCCTCTGCTGAAGCGAGCACCTCCCATACACAACGTAAAACATGTAGAAGGTTAATTCAAAAGTGCATTCTATTAAATTCGTAAAATTAAATTCATGTGCATGGAATATACAAACGATTCAATTGAATTTTAAACGCTAGTATAAATGCAACGAATTTCAAGAACCTGCGCAGTTGACCAAGTGAATTTAGTGAGTGAAGATTAAAACGAAAAGGCGGGCAGAATGCATTCAGAAATTGTACCCTTTTATAAGAACAAAACTGTCTTTATAACAGGAGCAACAGGATTTCTGGGCAAAGGTGCATTATCAAGAATACTGCAGGAATAAAAAAAAATATATTTAGTATATACTAATTAATTATTTGCAGTGATCACAGAAAAGTTACTGCGTTCAACGGATGTAAAACGCATATATTGTCTTATGAGACCAAAACGAGGTGAGACTGTTGAAGAACGATTTGCTGCATGGAAAAATTGTGAGGTGAGGCACACCAAGCGAAGAACATTTGAAAAAGCAAATCGAGAATTCGAATTTTAAAACCTAATATTGTGCCATGTTGGTGAAAATGTGAATTATCCATTTCTAAGTTGTAAAAATGAAATAAAATCTTTTCCTCTACAGATCTTTGAGGGTTTGCTTAAGTACAAACCCAGGGCCTTGGAACGTGTGACGCCCATAGCTGGGGACTGCAGCGCTCCGGGCCTGGGCCTCGCAGAGGATGACCGAAGGACCCTGGTTACTGAAGTGCAGATAGTCTTCCATGGAGCCGCTTCCATTAGCTTCGTGGAACCGTTGCACAAGGCGTTGATTCTGAATACGCGGGCTGTACGTCTTATGGTGCAACTGGCCAGGGAGATGCGGTCCCTTGTGTCCTTTGTACACATTTCTACGGCATATTCGAACTGCGTAGTGGACACCATCTACGAGCGCTTCTATCCCGAGCTCCTATCCTGTCCCGCAGATAAGTTGCTTGATCTGAATGAAACACTGAGAGCCGCACTAATAAATAAGATGACCAACGCGTTCCTGGGAAAACATCCAAACACCTACACATTCACCAAGGCTCTGGGAGAGCAAGTGATTCAGAAGGAGGCGAGTGACCTGCCAATAGGCATTGTTCGGCCAGCTATTAGTAGGTGTTACCTTCAGATCGCCTGGACAGTCTTGTCATCCTTGAGTGATTTTTCACGCTGTTCGTTTTATTTATTTGAATGCTTTTTTCCTTTTCAGTTATGAACAGCTACAATGAGCCGTCACCAGGCTGGGTGGAAGGCAAGCAAGCTTACATTGGCATCATATATGGCATACTTTATGGCGTTTTGCGCCTGTCGAAGGCAAATTCTAAAACCGTTTTCCCAGGGGTTCCGGTAGACTATTGCTCCAATGTGGCCCTAGCTACCGGATGGCAGCTGGCCAACAAGGAACACTCCGTCCAAGAACAAAACAGACTGCCGCCCATTTACAACGTGTCTGTCAGTCAGTCGAATTCTATTTCTGTGGCTGAAGCCCTTGCCTTAGGGGTTGACCACCACAAAAAAATACCAAATACCAAAATGATTTGGTACCCTTTCCTCCATACTACCACTTGCCCCTGGCTCTATAGCGTTGGGATTTACTTATATCACCTGATACCAGGCTTTTTCTTTGATCTCGCCCTCAGGCTGAGGGGCGAGAAACCGATCATGTTAAAAGCCTATAAGAAGATCCACGATAATAATCGTATAATAACGCCATTCTGCTCTAAAACATTTGTCTTTGATTCGACTAATACAGAGCAGCTTTGGCGTTCCATGACGAGCGAGGATAAGCGAATCTTCGCCTTTGACACGTCCACCATAAACTGGCGGAAGTTTTATGAGAGAATCGTAGAGGGAATACGACTCCATATCTTCAAGATACCCTTGACGCCGGAGTCCATTGCGACGGGCAAGAAGATGATGTCTAGGTGAGTGGGGAACCTCAATTATCCGTGACTCTATTATAATGTGCTTTGGTTATTGCAGGTTTCACTTACTGCATTTAATTCTTACATTTGGAATAGTTCCTGTCTTTGGGGCCCTGACTCGGCTTCTAATCAGATTTGCAATTTACTAGTTTTTATCTAGTTGTTGCATGAAAGTTTATTAGTGTTTTTTTGAATAAGCTGGAACTTTTATAAATATAATAAAAATCTAAGTTTTCATTGATACATTCTAAAGGTAGAAAAATTTATACATAGACAATACTCCCCCTTTTGCAGCCCTTTGAAATTAGCATGTCTGCATTCCTTTTAAATAGTATTACTTAGGCAGTCGGGAAAGGGCTTATTATCATTTAGCACGAGAAACACTTGGCATAGGCATGACTGGGCGCTGGCACTCG
>JAEIHY010020091.1:47910-93122 GCA_018904565.1 Drosophila tsacasi | reverse complement strand
GACCTAGGTGACAAGCTGTTGCAAACTATTTGCCTCTCGCTCTCTCTCACTGCTTTGCAATAGTTGTGTTCTGTGGGATACTAGGCTTTAATAGGCAAAATTGGCTAAACTAACGACGATTGGCAGCGATGGTCGCTTTTGAACGGTAAGTCAGGGAACGTTTAGGATTTTCTAAGACTTTTCGATTATGAGCGACCAGTGCTACTAGACTTTTCGATCACTATCGACCAGAGTTGCCAGACTTTCAGGTCATGAGCATTATATATAGCGCCACCTGGTGTTCAACGAAACTAAATAAACTAGATGCAGTTCATCCAAGTTATGCACCCATTTCATGACGATACCTTATCTGAGAAATGGGAAAAATTCTTAAAATTTTTAAAAACTTTCAAATCTTTGCCTTTCGTCTTTGAAATATATTGCATTTTTTAAATAAGTGCGTCATTTACGATAAATTTGTATATGCTAGATATTATAAGAAAAATGTACGGCATAAATAACCTTAAGACTTTTGCGTTATTTGCAACATGCTATCGTTGCCGTTGTCCAAAGTGGGAGAGGAATCGTTTTTCATATTTAGCAATGTTTCGCATATCATTCTAGCGACTGCAAAAAATGCGAAATAGTTTTATTAGTTTCATCAAGGTTCATCCCATTATAAGCTATTCTCATGAAATCAGATCAGGGCTTCGTCGCCCTACTGCCTGGTTCCCTAGGCACTACGAATAGGACAGCCGTACAACTTGCTCTGTGATTTGTCCCAATTATGTATTTTCCCAGTACAAATTTATCATATTCATACAGTTTATGTTCGGGAAAAGAACTACTGGCCAAATTATTCAGTTAGTTTTGTCAGTTAATTCTGGTTTATTTATAATGCATTACACTGTTTTTCAATATTTTTTTTGAACCCGTTACTCCTCGGCACACTTGTCGTAGTTGGCGACCAGCTGGCGGTAGAGATTCGAGACCCTTGCGCTCTTGTGGCAAACCGTTCCGCCGCCGCGCTGCAGCTGGCCCTGCTGGCGGTTGATGTCGCCAACACAAATCCAATCCCCGCCGCCGACGCGCCAGTGATAGATCAGAATGCCGCTGGGTCGGGACACCGCCCACTTTGAGTGGTCCTGGGTTGTCTTGAAGTCCACCGAGAGCTCCAGGTTCGAGATGGACTCGACGTTCAGTACCTTGTCGGATTTTTCGCAGCTGTTTGGCAGATTGCCGGCACCATCGCGCCACGCCTCCACAAACAGGCTGACATCCAGAGCTGGGGCCACCACATCGGCGTACAGCTCCACATTGGCCCGTCCACTCTTGCCGAAGAGCCGGAACTTCTTGCCGTCTAAGCTGCGCAACTCGACTTCCTTCTGGAAAGGCGACTCCGTTCGCCACTGGCCATGCAGAGCTCTTTCCAGACTCGGAAACAGTTCTTCGGATCGACCGACAAGAGGATTGCGCTCGTAGTAGAAGTGCGGTTCGTTGTAGACCAGCACCTGACCCACCTTCTCCAGATCCTCGGCCTTTAGGGTGACGCAGAGCATCGACTGGGCGTACTGCTCCCCGGATGTGGGGTACGAGTAGTCTGGGACCGTGGGATACTTAGGTACCGAGTGGACGAGCCAGATAGCCGTTTCTCCATCACTGGCCACCACTCCCTTGGCATGTCCTCCGTTGCTGAAGACGGTTCCGTTGGGCTGCTGATCGTTGTAGGCCGCCAGAAGGACATGCATTGGATCGGCGTTTAGGGGATTAAGGGTCTGGGCCGGTAGGGATTGCGGGTCGCTGATCAGTTTGCCGGACAGCTGCCAGGTCTCGTAGTTCTGGCTGGTCACATACAAGTACCGGAGTCCAGTGACGTCCTTGCCCAAGTCATTGTGCTGATAGTGTTTGGGCAACTTGTACAAGTGCCACCTGTGCGGGTAAAATAAATGTGGATTTAATTATAGAGTTCTCACAATACGCGAATTTGTTTATATTTTATACATTGCTTAGGCGCAAATATAGTATTGGAAAAAATATAGATAAGTCGTTATTAGACCTCTACTTAGGGTGAACATATTGTTGTTAGTCTTTTTTTTAAACATATCTTGGGATTCGAAGCATTACTTAAAGAAATTTAAAATGAATATAATAATAACAGTTTGTGGGTGCGATGATTCAAATACCGTATTTGTTATTATATAATTGGTAGTTATATCAGTAAACACACTTCAAAGTTCTCCAATATCTTCACATTTACAAATAGTCAACCATATTTGCCAATAGTAGGTATTATTGGGAAAAACAAAGTATGTGTTCAGTTAAGACAATATTTACTTTAAGTGCAATACAACCTGCTATAACTTTTAGCTAGACAAATTAAGGCAATGAATCCTAACTAAAACTCTCACCAATCCACATCGTTGCCCTGTTCATCCTTGCAGGACACCTTTTTATCAGCTTCACTTCGGCTCGAGAACCAAACCAGCAGCAAGACGAAGCACACAGATCTCATTGCACGACCTACAATTAGCTCAGTCGGAAGACAACTAAATGGCAGATAATGAATCTATACGAATCAACAGCTGCCCTGAGCACCGGAAATACAGGGTGTTTCCAAGAGAGGGATCTTTCGGAGCGACTCCAGGTAGAAACGCTAGGCAAACAAAGCTTGAGTTCTTCCTGCTCGCGTTTGTTATCGTTGAGCTGGACTTTTAAGTATGTATGTATATATATTTATGTTAAGTGCTGAGATCTTCTTGTTTGCTTTTGTAATCGTGGAGCCGGACTAAAATGACCCGTTTTGGGTTTTTTGTACTCGGCTTATCAACGTCTGAGGGGTTAGGTACTTACCAGAGATCATTTGAGTGGAGATAAGCGCAGGCACAAAAATGTTTGTTATACAGACTATAATACATCCTATTATACCATTAATTTATATTGGAAATAGGGACCAATAACCAGCGATTATCAAATAGTTGTCATAAAGCATGACAAATGCTCAGGTTTGTCTACCCTTGCAATTCTTACTAACATAACATTACATCAATCATAACCCCCTTTACAAAATTAAAGTATTATTATTAATTAACTAATATTTCAATGGCTAAATGGTTATGACTTCTGACAACTTATCGCCCTTTGCCATTTTTATACCCACCAAGAAAACCTAAAATATTTGCATTATAAGGTCTTTAAATCAATATAGTTTCGAAAAATCAATCATAGTTTTCAAAAGGGCCCGCGATTTTTATTAAAGGCATCAGTAAAAGTATTTTTACTGGCTGGATATATTTGTTTGTTTTAAATTTTCGCGCTTGAAAATAGTGTAGTCAGTAGTTGCTTTTTAAGTGGGTGGAAAGGGTTGAAACAAATTTGTTTTGCAGTATGGGAGGGGCGCCAGACTTGGTTACCCCCGGGCCCCGATTTTCTGTATTATTATTATAATTTGTCCCCTGCTGCAAACTGCCATATTTTATAGTATATTACAATACAATAAATTGAATATGGCGAAGTTTGAATTTATTTTCATTCAAGATTCCGATCGTTCCTAGGGCAGCTATATGAAAAGTCGTTTGTTCTGGCCTGTTGCGACTTATATACGAATGAGTATAGAAATAAGACAATCTGATAAGTTTTGGACTGAAATGTTGTTGTAATAATGTTGTACAGCTGTTTTTTTTTTTGTTGTTGTAGGTAATAGCAAGGCTTTAATCCTGGAATTATGTCGTTTTGTTTCTTTTTCTCATTTTATTTACCCGAAAAGCTATAAAAAATCGTTGTTGTTTTTTTATTCCACACAAATATTTAGGGATTTATTTAAGTTTTTATAATTTATATAATTGATAGTGTAGTGTAATTGTAAATATGTTGGACTGAAATTTTCAGTGTTTTTTTTTAATTGATTAATTTATAAAGGTAGGTGGAGATACCTGCGGGTCCCTACTATATCACATTTATTTCCTTTAGAGTCAAACTATTACTTGCAAGGATTTTAATATTGCACAGATTCTAAACTTGGGACAGCCTGAAAAAATGATACTTCAAAAAATATGTGGAGCGGCCAAAAAGCATTATTGCGAGAAAATCTGGGAAAATCTTCTTAAAGCAATATATATATTAGATTATATATTGCTTACGAAAATATTTAGTTTTAGAAGTAAAAATTAATCATCTTACCTACTGTTATGTGCTTACCTTTAACGTTTCTTACCGTACCAACCCAGCCACAACAAATTCCATTTGTTTACAATTACACAAAACAATTGTTAAAGTTTTTATTTATTATTTGTATTATTATTATTATAATTTGTCGCCTGCTGCAAACTGCGATTTGTTGTTCTGCTTTCCCATCGATGCAGGGCGTATCGTTTGTGCTTTCCCCGATTTAGATCGCATGAAAATATTATCGTTATCAAATTGTATAATTTGTCTTGGGCCTGACCCCTGCTGTTATTGAATTGAAATAATCTGCATGGTACTTTCAATTGAATTTAGTTTCGTTTAGTTCTTATCGCTGGTTGCTGTCTGTGAAAAAATGGTTCACCTTGCCTTCGGTTCGGTTCTGCTCTCTGTTCGTTCTGATCTGTTCGGTTCTTGTCAATCAAGTGTCACTGCCAATCGGTTGGTATTGCCATTTAGTTTTACATTTAACTTAACTGTACCGATTTGTTATGTCTTTCTTTGGTTTTGTATGCAACAATACATTTAAACTCACAATACAATATTTTCGCTAAATATTTTTTATGTTTTTGTATCCATTTTTTTATAGTAGTTAATAATTTATTAATATTTTGTATGCTTTCATTTTTTTTTGGTTTTTTGTTTTCAAATATATATATAAAGAACAAGGCTGATATTTATATTTATATATATACGAGTTTTGTTTCTGCTGTATGTAAGTTTTATAATAATATTTAGCTATATATTTCATTTTCCATTTGCTTTGAAAAATCAATTTGTTTTTTACAATATTAGCAAAAGATCTTTGTTCGATTGTTGAAAAGAAAGTCGGTTTGGTTTTGCGAAAATTTGAAATAAATGAGCCTCAAAATCGACTAATAGTCGCCATTGGTTGTAGTTTCATTATTATAATTAATATTAATCTTTATATTCGTATTATTCACTGATAAAAGTACACTCAACTTTGAGTCATGCAAATAAAAGTTGCATTTCCCGTTTGACATTCGGTTCATGTTTAATAATTTATAAATTTTCTCCTCTTATACCGTTGAAAATTGCTGCGCATAATTTGTGGCTGCTTTTAATTTATATATAGTGTATATATAGTTTTAATCGGGCACGAGTTTGATATGTTTTGACGTGTGTTATCTCCATTTTCTGCTGACCGTTCTTTTCTCTGCCCTGATATTTTCAATATTCAATATCAGTTTCCTTTCCTACTTAACCTTCTATAGATATACTATACATATGGTTCTGCATAGTACTTAATGTATTACAAATTTACAGCGAATTTTCTCCTCTGTCTGTGAGTATAATGCTTTTCTAGTTGGCTCTCCCTCAAATGACTCAGAATTGTAAGAGGGAAGAGACTCATATTTGTAGTATAATATGTGTAATTGTATAGTTTGTTTAATTTTCTCGCAAAAATTTTCACTAATTTAAAATTCGTTTCTTCAAAGGTTTATCTTGTGTCTGTTGAATGGGTGGAATGAAACAATAAATAATTTGTTTAACGAACAAAATATAAAGTTTTATTATGCATAATTAATACCGTCAATTGAAAAGTTCTAAGTTAAGGCTACACAAATGATATAAGTATATGTATATATGGGGTTTATAATAGAGGTATACAATACATATGCTTGTAAATATAAATTACTTAGAAATTAGTATTGAATTGTTTGTAATATAATTGTTTAGGCAAACATAAGGCAATCAATTGGGCGGGAACTTAAATTAAACAAAGAATCGAGTACGCAGCAAAGGCCCTCTCGATTCGGAAATCATAGCAAACGCAATAAATACAATAGAGTAGAATATTTGTTGTTAATGATCTATCGTTACGGTTATGGTTACTGTCTTTCTATTACTGCTTCCACATATGTAGATATGTCGTTACTATGTAAGCATATAGCTAGCATTTATGTAAGTAGTTCCATAATCTATTACTAAGCTTCCATTCAGTTATGCTGTCGTCTCCCTTTCCTTTTTGGTAACTGCTTTCTTGCCTTTTTACGCTTACAATGTTTAAAAATTTTAAAACCACATCAAAACATATCGGTTTTATTTTGTCTTAATAATGTTTCTTGTAAAAGTTTCTTCTCATTTTGTTCTTTATCCGTTTTGCTGATATGTATTTGTTATTTTTCCTCCCTTTGTAATTGTTATTAAGTTTTTCTTTCCTTCAAAAATGTTTTACATATGTGTGTGTATATATATTCATATAATGTTCCCATAATTCATATTGTTTAGTTTAGTTTTTCTGTCATTCATTCATTTTAGCTTTGTTTAGTTTATCGCCTACGAGCTAAGTATTCCTCATTTGCTTCTCCCGGTGTTGCTGAGATAATTCCATTGGAGTCTAGTCCAATGTTTGCTTGCTGCAGATCGGTCTAATCTATATGTATATATAGTAGCTATGAAATTTAGATTAAAGAATGTCTGGAAATCAAGCCTCGAAGTGGTTATGGGGGTGGGAATCGAACAACCTTGCCACCGCGCTGGTTTTCTTTCCTTGCCTTCTGCTCAATGAAAATTGCACAAGATTTTCCTAGGAACACACACGCACACACACAGGCACACTCCCACACATATGCACTTACACCTGCGATTTATGCGTATGTTCATTGCTTTTGTTGCATATTCTTAGGCTCCTCGACCATTAGACCTGCTTAGAATCTAAAAATTAATTTCGAAAATATTTGTTTCGTACTTTAGCGTCTATTAATGGATTTTCTTGTTGTTATTTAAGCTTATTTATAGTTGTAAATATTTTTGTTTTCCGCCATCGGGCTTCTTGTTTCTTTTTAAATTGTTTTGAAAGGCGCAATTTTATGATATGCATTAGTATAATATGTTTAATCAAACACGTTCCTTGCTTACGTACTAAAACTTTAACTAATTTAGTTGTTACTGTGGTAGAGTGTTCGCGTGTGTGTGGGTGTGTGTAAGGATTGCAGACTTATAAGTAGACCTCTGTTCTTAACTTCAAATGTTGCTTCGGACCAACGAGATGCTGGCGAAGAGATGATATTTTCGGGCAAGAGGAAAGCAAGAAATGTAATTGGACGGAATATGCATTTTACATTCGACTAAAGTTAGACAGGGAATTAAATTAAGAAAACCATGTAGAAGAGGGTTGAAATTGTACCAATTAAACAGTGTTTCCCATTAGCTTTATCATATTTTCTCTTAACAATTGTCTTATTTCTTCTTTTTGTCAAATATGCCTTTGGTATGTCTAGTCACATCTACCCTAAACTAAGCTTTAAAAACATTTAAAATTAGTCGATTTACTCGCGGGTCTATTTTGTTTTTTTGTTTAACAAATCGTGTGAAGCCGTTAACTTAAGGTGTTAAATTAGTAAGGACAACTTTGGTAAAATTTTAAGATTTTATCCGTATATATACTTAAATTGGTTTAAACGAGACTGAACGAACTCCTTCGAAAACAATTAAAGAAAATTATTACGTAAAAAGCTTGCTTACAAATGGTCGTATATAACTATATATAGTTGGTTAGCCTTTAAGCCTTACGTGGTTTTATCATTACTTGTAGTTGGTTTCTGCTGTTTTGTTGCTTTTAGTTACAATTGAATTTGTATTTTGTTCTGGTATTAGTTATGCATGCTCGGCCTATGCCTCGCTACGTAAGATGATATGCAATTGATTTTATTTACTCGTCCTTGTCCGAGGTTACCTCTGCTACACTCTCTTCAGTCTCTCCTGCTCATTCTGCGCCCTCCCCCCACTAAATCGATCGTTGGTTTAGCAAGAAATGTGATTTGATTGTTCTAGCATTTCGAAAGTTAGTTAGGAATAGTTTCTCATTGTTTAACCGGAGTCCTTTAGGTTGGGGGCCCTCTAGTTAAAATCAAGTCTTCGCAAGGGGCATGCAGAAAATGCTCAACAAAATGGCGAAAGAAAACATATGTTTTTCTGGGCGGAAAGTTTAGAGTGTCCTGTGCCAGTTTCCGTTAAAGTTTCGGTTTCGTTTCACTTTATATCTCTGTTAAAGATCTGTTTGTTCGAGTCTTTGCTTCACTACAGCGCACCTGCAACGTTCACTTCAAGTCGTCGATAGGTCCTATCGGGTAAGTTTCAAATTCACATTTAAATTTTGTTATTCTTACGTTTTAAACAAATAAATTTCGAAACCAGCTTTCAGTATGCCTCAATATAAATTTCAATTTATACGATGACGTCGACTACTCGTTGTTGTTCTTGTTTTGTAGAGTTTTCTTGTTGAGTAACATTTTGAAAAGTACCTTACTAGTTATACAATTATTACATTAATGCATATATTTAAATTGTTTTGGTTTTGCTTCGTAATATTTTATAATTCTAGAAAGAGAGCTATTTAAAGGGCACATTCGGTTAAGCTATAATTATATATTTTCTTTTCGCTTTACTTAATTTTCGTTATATTCTGTTTATATTTTACTCCCCCAAACTGTTGTCTGCTTGATACCGTAAAACGAAAGTCTTCAGGAAAGCATATCGAATTTTATGTCTCAATTCCATTTGTGGTAAGTCGGGAGAGGTAAGGACAAATAAAGACGAACAAAAACACTTGGGCAAAATCATCGAAAACCCTTAATGGGAGCTAAATAATAATCATCGAGTTCTTGATCAGTTTCTACACATATATAAATATATATATATGGATATTCGTAGAGCTTTATGGATATATGTGTATTCGTTTAAGGGGACATATCGGCTGTATTGCATTTAACTTAGTTAAGTAGTTCGCTCAGCTTCCGATCTATCGTAAGTTGTATATTTTACTACAAGTTTCCCGTTCTCATATTTTTGGTTTCCACTACAATCGTTTTTGTTGCCTGTCGAAAAATTTCACTAAACTGGGTTACGGGATCTGATTCCTTCTTTTGTTTTCTGTCACATATAAATTAACATTCTTTTTTCATTTTTTCCATTTTGTTTTTGTTTTTTTTTTTTTTGCTTTTTCATTGGTTTTTTTATGTCTATAACTAAAGGTTTCCCTCCTCGCATGAATCCGTTGCATGCGGAGCGTCTTAGCCCTCAAGTTCAAACTCAAATGTGGTGTCATCAGGCTGCTATGTGACTGACCGCCGGCAGTACGTACGAGTAGATGTGCTGCGGCTGCATCGTCGGCGGCTGCGGCTGCTGCTGCTGCTGATGCTGATGGAGCTGGTGGTGCGGCTGCTGCTGATGGTGGTAGTGGTGGCTCAGAGTGCCGCCGGGTCAGGTCGCTGTCGGCGTCATCAAAAACTGTTGCTGCTGATGATGATGGTGATGATGGTGGTGGCCCAGGTGCTGCTGTTGTGCCTGCTGCTGCTGCTGTTGCTGTTGCTGGTGGTGGTGCGCTGTCTGGTGGCTGTGATGGTAGTGCTGCGCCGCTGCATGATGATGCTGCTGCTGTGGTTGCTGCTGCTGCTGCGTCTGGTGGTGCACTTGCGTCTGCTGTTGCTGCATCTCGCGCTCTAGCTTCTTAGCGAGCAAATCATGCCTTGATTCCATACCCGCTTCTCTGAAAATAATTCACAGAACGAAGACGATAGTTAGTGGGTGTCAGTGACGTGGCTTGGTGGCTAGGCATGCCGGCTATAAAGGTGACTTTTCGTGATTCTAGGCATGCGTGGAGGAAGGATATATAGTTAGAGAACTTTTAAAGAATTTGCATACTTTTCAAAACTAAAATTATGGCTTCTAAATCCTAGGGATATATTTAAAACCTGTGTTAGTTTCATTTGAATTAGTGTTTAGTAATTTAATAGGATTATTATTCTGTATTAATTTATATAATAGAGAATAAAATCCACTCCAGTTAACAGATTTCCCGCTGTGTTTGCCATAAAATTGACTACAGTTTAATCGTGCCTTACCCCTCTATATGTAAATCGATTTTCAAAAGCAAGCCAACAACCTGCGATAAATTAAAGAAAAGTTCATGCCTTGAAAAAATACGCTTGAAAGCTTGAAAGTTAAACGCTGTTGTGGCAGTGGTTAAGTCGGTGGGCCAGCCATGTGGGTAATGTGTGTATGGCCATATGGGTGTGGCATGCTGCGCTTAATTTTTTGCATTTTTTATGAAGTTGTTGCTGCTGGCGGTGCTGCTGCTTTTTCTTGCAGCAAATTGAAAAAATAAATTTATGTGGTCTCTTAGCATTTGAGAAACGTGAGTCACACCACAGACACACACACACTCTCCGGGCGGGGAGTGGCAAGGGCAGATATGTGTAGTGGTGCTCAAGTTAGTGGATGGGTGGTGCTTCGGTCGGTCCTTCTCCCAGCGGAAGCTGGCGTTTTAATAGCGGACGTCTAGGAGGTAACCCCTAACCTTTCACTGCGTAGACCATAACCTGTGTTATTGTTGCCAACTTTTCGTGTGTTATAATTTGTATTTAAATGCGGCTCCAATTGCTACGGTTATGGCCCACTCACACCTGGGGCGAGTGTGTGTGTGCGACCCTCCCTTAGGTAGGTTCTTACTTGCTGTGGCTGGTTGCTGCTGGGCTGTTGCTTGCTGCTCATGCTGCTGCTTCTGTGGTGTTGTTGGTGGTGGAGGTGGCATGCAAAGTAAACGAGCAAGCTTAACAATAACAATTTGCAAAATTTTATAAATAGTTAATGGGGTTCGTTTTTATTTTTCGGGGAATTCGGGGCCGGGAATAGGGAATGCGGTTGGGTCATGCATTTGAGGGATTGTTGGGCCCGGAAAACCTTTTTGCGGATTGAATGGCTTATTCTAATATTTATGGGCTAAAGAGCGTGCAGTTAGTGAGGCAACTAATGAGAGTGGGGGCTGGGGCGGGGCTCAATCTACGGTTAGATTACATGGCACACAGACACAGACATAGGCATAGAAGAAACTTGGCTCATTTGGTTCACCCGGAGTAATACATACGTCTCTAAAGAGATGATTTTGGTGGTGCTGATTTGGATGATGAAGTTGGTGGTGCTGGAGTGAGTTAACAACAACGCTAGTGGTGGTGCTGTTGGTGGTGGTGCTTTCTGTGGTGCAGGGTGCTGCCGCTGCCGCTGCTAGCTGGAGTTGCTGCTGGTGCTGGTGATGCTGCTGCTGCAGTTGGAGGTGCTGCTGCAGCTGATGCATCTGGAGATGCTGCTGTGCCGTGGGCGGTGGTGGTGCAGTTACCAGCAGATGCTCCACAGCACCACTGCTGTTCACGATATACAGGGGTGGTGCTGGCGGTGCCGGTGGTGGAGGCACTGTTGCCGGTGGCGGTGGAGGTGGCGGCTTGGTGTTCATCATGGCCACCTCGGTGATCATTTTGCTGCGCGCAAACTCGATGCGAATGGATCCGCGATCCGAGCTGAGCAGATATTTACCCTGCAGCTGCTGCATGGCCTGGGAGGCGCTCGGTGGGTCCTTGAACTCGATGAATGCCACCGGATGTTGCTGGAGGGCAGCGGTGGCGTTGCTGCCGGAGCTGCCATTACTGGTGGAGCAGCTTGAGCCAGTTGCTGCTGCCATGGCTGCTGGCGGAGACGGGTCGAGGGCGAATGTTGAGGAGTAGGAAGTTGAAGTTGGTTTGGTTGAGGTCAGAGTTGAAGACAAAGTCAGAGGCATAGAAGTTGTGATTGGGTGCGTACCTTTTGTGTGCATTCGTAGGCGACAAAAGCCAGGCATACTGTGCATATTATATATCATAGTTGGGTATATATATAATTTTTGAGATTATATGTCGATTATCATACAAGAGAGTGATCGGGTGGGAGATGGTGGGCAACAAACGAACCAAGGAAGAGAACGCAAAAGTTTTCGGTTAGTATTCGGTTAAGAAAGTTCTCGAGGTGCCGTCAAGAGTGGTGTTAGGCTGCTTATGTGTGGTTAGTGGTGGTGTCTTGGTGGCTTTACTGTGATCTCGGTGCGGTTTTTTTTGCGTCAACAAATGTGGCCTGGTCAAGGTCTGGTAAGAGGCGCTTGTCCTGCTAAATTTACCTAGAGAACACCTCCTTCAGCTCGTGCTCCGACACGAACTGTCCCAGATTGGCCACGAACAGAGTGGAGCAGGGCGCATTGGCCGCGATCTGCGGGTTTCCCGGGTGGGTGGCGTTATTCGTGGACCCAGCGGGACTGGCCAGCGCCGGGCTGGACAGAAAGTGGTGGTGCTGAGCAGCAGCGGCTGCAGCGGCGGCGGCGGCAGCCACATTGTTGGCAGCCGTCGCAGCAGCGCTCTGTGGTGTGGCAGCGGCGCTAGCCGCTCCCCCGCCACCGCCGGCAGCCGCAGCCGCCGCGGCCGCAGCCATGTGAGCCATCGCAGCTCCGGGATGAATAGCAGTAGCAGTTGTCTGATGATGTGGCGGCATGGTCATTTGAGTCTGAAAACGGCAACGAGTCAATTACTGGGCTCTACTATTACTCCTATCTAAAGTTGGATTAGACAGGATATGGCAGAACTACTTTGGCAGTAAAAGTTAAGCTCAATCTTCCAAATATCATTCACTTACTTGATGCATAGGCTGCTCCATTACTTTGTCTGTATTTAGTCAGAGATAGGAGCGCACTGGCACCTGCGGATGCAGGGCCGGATGCACTAGCGTGGCGTGCTGCAGTGCAGCGGCTCCGGGCAGCTCAGCAGCGGCGGCTGCCGAGTAGGCTAGCGGATGATGCCATAGCTCGGGTCCGCCCGGAAAGAAGGGCCCACCCAGATCTGCGAGTCGAGAAGAAGATACATGGGGTAAGTCAAATGGAAGATCGCCTACGTAGGAATGGAATATTTAAACACAGGTTTTAGTTGACAAAAATCAAAATGGTAAGAACGAGAACGGGTTTTAAAACAAGAAAATAATTTTAAATTTGATTTTTGAAATGTTGAAAGTTCGTTGTCTCAGTCTTTCATTTGAATGACAATTGAAGATGCGAATCATAATAAATACTTTTCAAACTTCATCGTTGTAAAATGACAATTTGTACACAGATTTGATTTAATTCGTTTACTTTTCTGAAGACTTGGTACCACTGAGGTGGCCTAGAATATCTTTGGCTTATTTTATTCTCTTCTTTTTGTTTAGTGTATGGTTTCGGTGTGTTGCTGAGCGTGTGTGTGAGTTGCACAAAGTGTTACGAGTGATCAAAGTGCAGTACATTATATATATAGTTGTTGTAGTTATTGTGGCTGTAACCTAGTTGGGAGTATATATATATATAGCGACTTCGAGTATGCAGAGATAACAATTTAATACGGTAGATATAGCATACGAAAGAGTTTACGACATATTTTTTGCTGATATGTATAAAGTTGTGTGCACTTGAAGCAAGTTTTGGCTTGGCCTGTCTCTTTGTTCAATATTAACATTATCAACTGCTCAATTGTTGGATAGATCGGTGTGTGGGTGTTCGGTGTGTGTGTTGAAGTGTGTCTGTGTTCTTCGATAGTTGGAGGTGCTCAGCATACGTTATCGAGTACGCCTTCGGTTCGGTTTTGTTGTACCCTTAAACATAGTTATTTGGTTTCTTATAAATACAAACTACATACACAAAAGGAAACGAAACAAAATTAAAGAAATTAGCAGCTGCCGAGATCTCATTTTGGTTTTTTTCTTTTGATTTTCTTTTTATTTTTACTTACGTCCAGTGAGTGGGTGCATCAATGCAGGATGTGAGGCTGTTGTCGCTGTATTGGGCTGTGGTTTGGGTTTGCTCACTTTCGTGTTACTCTTGGCGAATTCCAAGCGAATTGTTTGGGGCATATCGGGATCGAAGCGTACACCCTGCTGTAAATGATCAGATCAAAATACAGCGGTTTGTATATTCTCTTTTTAGGTAATTTTATTTCTTTACTTTTAGCAAAGTTCAAAAGTTTTGGGAGAGACTTTACTATACATGTAGTTTTGTTTTGCAACAATTCGCCAAAAATAATTTTGAATGTCGCGTTAAAGTGACGTAAAAAAAATTGTGGTAGATTTATATATATGTATATACTTTTCTTTTGAGAAGAGATCTAACATATTGCTTGAGGGTGGGGTCGGGAGACATTCAACGTAGATGTTGTATTGCAAGGTGCCTGCTCTGTAGACGGAGTTTTGGGACGGTTTAGTGGCGGTACTTGGTCATGGCGATGTGTATAGCTTTTACTGGATTTCAAAACGAAGGCAAAAAATGCATTCAGCATTGTCGTCATGATGAAATCGGAATGCAAATAATTTGAATCGATTCACAAGAATGAATCCAGAGTATAACTCTGGTAAAGCCTTTAATATACCTTTTTTATAAATACAAATTTTACTACTATAACTCTCTATCTAACCATATTTATAGCATTCAAAATGTTTGTGTTCATTAACTTTTAAGTATTAATTACATTATTTGTACTGCAATAAAGTAATTGTTTCTCCTGTTTGTTTTTTTGTTTTCGGAAATTTTATATTTAAAATATTTCTCGTTTGTGGGATCATCAAAATCTGAAGGGAACATTAATCGAAATTCCCAAAAATTAACTGTGCTCTTCCAGAGGGCGGGGTGGTTTTCTTGGGGGCGTTGCTGAGGGGACATGCACCACAGGCTTGAGACGTGGCTTTCATTTTGTTGCTGTTCTGGTTGTTGGTGCTTTTTGCTTTGCCATTTTGCCGAGTTTTTGCCAGAGATGAAAGTGTGTGTGTGTGTGGGGGGAGGTGGGTGTGATGAGTGTATCGGTTTACGTGTGTGTAAGTGTGTTCTCCGCGTGTCAAAGAGTTGGGTAGAATGAGCAAATAATAGGGAGAAGAGATGCAAATACCATAAACAATAAGATAGGTAACTCCTTGAGAGGTTTTGGGGAGATAGAGAGAGAGAGGAGGTACACAGAGAGAGATAGTTGGAGAGCGGGATAGCAAGAGCTAGAGAGAAAGGGAAACACTTAATGCGATTGAGTGACATGTCAAAGTTGATTTCTTTTCAAATGCAAGCTCGTGTTCGTGTAGATCTTTGATGGCTTTTTATTATAGTTTTTGCTATTTTTGTATATCTTGATTTATTTGGTGTTTGGTTTCTTGTGGGGTGATGCAAAAGGAGCTTGAAGCTCGATTTTTGAGCAGCGGCGACGGGGACCTAACGGTATTTAAGCCAGGCAATACGAGTATACAAGTATTTTAATTGTTTTTTCGGTACATTTCATTTTGGGGTGCTTTACAGTTTGTTGTAGTTAAGAGTGTGTTTGATTTTTGCTGTCGTTGATTATAATCATTGCCGGACTATTCTTGTGTTGTCTGACATCGTCTAAGATATGTTGGTGGTCCTTCGATTACACAAGGCATATGGTAAAAGGGATTCGACTTAGTGTTAATAATTACCTGGAGGTCCTGTTTGGCGGCCTCAGCTCCAGCTCTTGTATGGAATGTCACAAAGCCAACGGGCTGTGGAAAATATTACAATTAAATTATTAAAAAATTTTTTCTAATGGAAGGAGAACACTTTTTGGAACAAATATGTGGAACTATTAAGAATAATTTAATTCGAATAAATTATAAATTCAAATTATAAAAAGAATATTAAAATCTTGACTTACCGATGCTGTTTTGCCATTTTTGCTAGTTACTTTCAAAAGAGATCCTTCATAGCCCTGTTTCCAGTGAAAGAATATGCGTTAATATATATTTTTCCCCTAGATAGTTATAAATCTCACCTCGTAGGCTCTGAATAATAAATAAAGCTCACGTGGCTTGGCGTCCATGGGCAAGCCGCTGACGAACAGTGTGCGGACCTGCAAATATGCGAAAATAGATAGAGAATGGTTAGATGATTGCTAGTTGACAAAAACCAATTTCCTATGATTACGTAATTAAGTTGGAACTGTCACGTTGAGCGCCAGCCCCAATTTTCAACTTCGAATGCGTGTAATGCGCTTTGTTCTATGCTAGCCTCCTTGCTGCCTCCCACTCCCCTCCCCAGCCACTGAGTTCACGACCCTTCCTCCCACGCACACACTGGGGCCTGGGTGGGGGTCACATGTACATACTGATAATGAAACCAAATGGAATAAGCGCCATAAACGCTGAATTCATTATGACAACGCTAGAGACGTGACTCTTGTTGGGGGGTCGGGGCAGGACCCAGTGCGATTCCAAGGGCGGATAACAGGGAGCGACAGCAGGTGAGCCAGGTGTGTGTGCTGCTGGGACTAAATGAGTCCCCAGCTCTGACAGCTTTTTATTTTTAACACCTAGGCGAAAATGTTTGAGTTGAGGTGGCAAGCGTTACTCTGAGCGATGTTGGATGTGTGGAACTGGGTTGGATTCTCACCCTTTTTCTTTATATTCACTCGGGTTTTTTTTCGGGACTACATTTTGTGCTGAGAGAGTAAATTTACTTTGTTGCGAGCGAAATGAAAATCATCATTAGCCTAAGGGTAAAATGTTAAAGGATGAGTGCAGCAGCCGGAAAAAGGCTGTATGTTCTACCAAATCTCAAAATAAGATTTAATGGCTCAAGCGCATGCTGATTTTTAAACAGCGAAAGAAAGAAATTAATTTTTAACGACACAAGTACTCAAGGGAAGAGCACAAAGGCCTCACACCAAAAATATAGAATTGTGTTTTCAAATTTGAATTATTTCCTAGTCATACGTTGCTACATTTCAAGGTTATTGCTCTGTAACTATTTTCTGGAACAAAACCTTTAATCAAAAGCACATATTTGCAGTTTGCCCATATAAACTATTAACCGTTTAGTTTATCCAAGTTTCACGGCAGTGAAGTTTACCTTTTTTTCCAGCTGCTTATATTTTTCTACCCTCCGTACTTTCCGCGTACTTTCAACCCCCTTCGTGAGTGTTGTTTAAATTAAAACGTGTTCTATCATTGCCATCTACCTTCTTTTTTGCCGTTCCAGCTCTGTAATCTACTGCCAACTCTGGCCTTGTATGTTTTGAAAAATACAACCGATACAAGTTTGCTACATGCCACGCATATTGAGTCAGAGGCAGGAGTTGGAGAACCGTCTACCTTTGGACGGTTCAAGTGCATCGGGAGCAGGATAAGGAACGACAGCATCAACAAGAGCAGCAGCTAATCTTTTAGGACTCTCTCCTGTCCTTGGAAGGCACCAGAAATGTTTCCAAATTAATTAGCTTACGTGCGGTAGAAAAAAACCCAAGTCCAGCAGAAAACAAGGAATTGATTGTGTTCAGAGGAAAAACGGAAAGAAAAGCCGAGGCGGTTGGCTGAGGAAAAGCCTTAGCATGGTCAGTTAAATAGCAATTTAAATTAATTTTTATGCAGTAAGCGGTTTCTGCCACACGAAGCCGGCTAATTGAAGGCAATAATGAGTCTGCGGGTGGAAAAGGCAGCCAGCCAAGCAGCCTAATTAGGGGGAGCCGGCCAAGGGGCCGCTGGTGTTGGGGTTAAAAGGCTTTCCAGCTAATGGCAATTGAAATGCAATTATTAAATGCCCCAAAAAGTGCAAATTAACTCAAGGCGAGGGGGGAAAAGATGCTGAAGTTTTTATTCATTTTTATTTGAGTTCTGACTCTCCTATGGCCCGTCGGTCCAACTCTCCCTATTGGTTTATCTCTGGATTTTGGCTTGTGTGCGCTTGTGGGCATTGCGGATAGACATTTAGTATTTTGGCAACTTCAACTGCAATTGCAACTCCAACTCTGGCGGCCAACTCTCAACTCCAAATGCAAACTTTGGCTCACACATGCAAGCGACATTATATCGTGTCACTGAGCGAAAAGATTGAGGGATTGAGTTGTAATAAAATATGGTTAATTAAAGAAAGAGCACACAAGTAAAGTTAGACATTTTTCATTTCAATAAATTAGAAAATTCTAAAATAATTATGAATATTCAATTATTAATTATAAAACTATGTTTCTAAAAGTAATCTAGTCTTACATTTTACACAGATGAAGATCATGATATACCAACTGTAAGGCAGATCTTCCTTATAGATTATTCTATAATATTTTTCTACTTCTTGTAACTAAAACGTATTTCTGTCAGTGTCTTTACACTTTGATGTTGGTTTCTGAAGCTGATTTCGATGCTGTGGGTGTTCTGAATCTGCATCTGCTGTTGTCGTTTTTGTTGGTGCTCTTTGCGGGTTTGCCTAACTCTCGTTGCCAAAATCCATTTAAATACAGTAGAATTGTTGTTGCTGTGGCTGCTGTTGTCTGTTGGTCAACCTTGCAACTTGGCTCTGATTTTGGCTTGCCAAACATGCACGTCCCCCTTTGTCTCGGCCTGTGTATGTTTGTGTTAGCTATTTGCGGTTTTCTGTTTGTTGCCAAGAAGTTAAGGTTCGCCTGCCCCTGACTCTTTCACTTGCCGCAATGCCTGCCACTCCGCCTCCGAATGCCACCCCTTTGTCAGTTTATATTCCTTAGCCAAACTTTGTTTATAATTATGCTCGATTCCATTTGCTTCTCCTTCCGTCTGCCTGCCCGCAAATAAATGTATCAACTTTCGTGATTTAGCTAGAGTTTCCGTACATTGGGCATACGCAGCGTTGCCCGCATAGGAATTCTGCGGGGAATGAAGTGTCAGCTGACCTTGTCTTATGTATAACACTGTTGGGTAAACATAAACAGTGCGAATAACAACGATTATAAATCACTTGGTAGTAGCGTGTTGACTAACAGTTATTACGCATGACAGCGAGGCGACCGCTGGCATATATACACATATATATACGAGCAATGCAGCCAGTCAGTCTTGCGCCCATTCAGCGCTAACGTGGGCGTGGCAATGGCATACAAAACCAAACGATTTGCTGGCCAAAGTAGCCTCCAACCAGCACTTGAACGTGTTACAGCCAGCGCTAAAACTATTTAGCCTTAGCAAATTAACATATTTCCATGCTGGGGCTGTGGAACAACATTTAAGCTGATTTGTTGCTGATTTTTATCGTTTGGCGGCATTTCCACAAAGCCAACTCGTCGCTTCAATCGCTTTTATTTTCTATAAATAGTTGGCAATTAAACTGCAATTGATGTATGCAAAAACGGATAAACTAGCGAATGGCCAACTGCGAGAAAATTAGAGAACAAAATGGGAGGGTGGGTGAGAACGAGCGGCAGCTTTTTGATTGATGATGATTTATTTTAAAAGCCAATTGAATTGGAAGCTGATGGGTTATTGTTGATTTATGCAGAAAATATCATAAGCAGCATATTATTGTATTACCCGTCAGCGGATTCCTTATTAGATTTGAAATTATTTGCTTAATTAATTCATAAATTATTCCGTATATTCTGATTAAACTTTTTTTATGTTAAACATTTATTTGCATTGTGTGGCTTTATTTATTTTAAAGTTATTAATGTTTCAGTTGTCCGTATTCAATGTACTCTTGTTCATTTCTAGTTTATTTATTCTTTTGATTTGGCCTTCTAAATAAAACTTTAATTTAATTCTGATTTTTTAAGGAAATATTTCCACTACATTGATCGCATTTAGTACGGGCTTGAGGGGGTCCGTGGCAGTTTCTGGTTACTTAATTTTTCATATTTTCCTTTTGAATCGGGTCAGTCAGAATAGGGCCTTTTTAATAGTCTGCAGTATAGTTTTCAATGCCTCAGAATTTTCCTCTTCGCCTTATTCTGCTTTTCCCTCGACGGTTCGCCAATTAAGTCGAGCATTTAGTCAACTGAAATGCCAGCGGCAAAAAGTTTATGTTACAATTTGTTATTGTTGTATTGTTGGTGCTGCTCTTGTTATTGTTGCCAGCTACTTGTGTTTGCTTAGCTTTTCTTTGCGTTCTCTTCTCCTGCGGAACAACAATAATAACAATAATAGTGGCAACAGCAGCAGCATCGCAGGCAAATCTTCAAGTGCCACAGCAGCGACAGTAAACACAGCACTGAGAAAAATAGGAGTTAACTGGGTATGATCTAAATTTAATCGAATGATTTTGATTATGAATGAATATTATTTATAATATATTTCAAATAATACTTTCAAAGGTATATTCCTTTTAAAGAATTAATTAAGCAAGCAAAACAGGCATTTTCCGTGTGTAATCTTCAATTGTTGGTGCCACGAGGAATGGAGCGATGAGAGAAAAGAACTGCAACTAAATGAGTAAACCGAATGAATGAATGCATGTGGCTTGACTCTTGTTCTGTTCATTGTAGCTGCCGTCTTTTGTTGTTTCTTTCTTCGTCGCCATTGATGTTGCGCTGCAGTTGCTTTGCCGCATTTTGCATGCAAAATGTGAACTGAAGTCAGTGAAAGGATAAACAAGAATTGCAAATTGTTCTGCTGCCTGTCTCTTTCTGCAGTTGTGTTCCCCTCTCACTCTGTCTATGCAGCAAGTTTTTCTTTGCCACTGCATCGTTTTGTTCCATGGCTTTTTTTCGCGCTGCCATTCGGTTTTGGCATTTAGCTCACGCGTCGGGCCAACATCGCGTATACGCGATGTGGCCTGCTTGGCCCTCCCGCCTCTCCGCTCAATTAAGCCAGGCCGAGGTTTTAATCTCTTCACAATCTTACTATTTTTGTCGTTGTTCCTTCGGCTGTTGTCTTAGCCTTGGTTTGTTGTTGTTTTGCCTTTGGCTTTGGCTCAGCTTCCAGCCATTGTTTAAGCTTGTTTTCTTGCCTTTTTTCTCGCTTTTCCTTACTCCCTCTCTGCCGGCTTATTTGGTTTTCTTCTGCGAATTTCTTTGCAAGACAGTCGCGGGGGTGATGCGGATAATTAGCGCCTGTCGCCCTTTGCATTTAATTAAAGTTTATTTGTGTTGGCCAAATCTTGGCATAAGCCCCGCTCAAAACTAATATTTTAATTGCCAGGGAAACAACAGCATCCACAAGCGATCCGCAAGGAGTAATTAAAGTGCATGCACTGGGAGAAGGGAATGCTAAATATGATATCATTTCTTATCATCCTTTCAGAATTAAATGTCATTCTTGGATATAATTGTAATTTAGTTATAAAGGTAATATTTTTTATTTAGTTTCTACTTAAAATTTATATTAAAATTAAAGCTCTCTTCCCTTGTGTACATCTCTGATGCCATTCCAGCTTATTTTACAAATTAGCCCGAAATCCGAATGGGGGAAATTTGAAAACAGTGAGGGTGAGAGACAGTGAGTGAGACAAATAGCTAAAGGCCATGCCACGCCCCCACAAAGCACGCACACACATTCACACTGGCTGAGAATTTTCGTAGCCTGCAACTTTTGATTGCAAATTATTTGCAACACACAGAGACACGCACATACAAACTCAGAGACACCGAATTTCATACACTGGCTGACAAAAGTTTGTTGCCAGCAGCAAAATATACTTGTTGTTATTATCACTGTTGTTGTTGTCGCTGCTGCCTGGCTTGGCAGTTTGGAAACAACAAAAATTTATAACAAGATAAACCCAGGAAACCCATTTTATGAGAGCTGGGAATTGCTGCAGTTAAGGCAAAAGTAGCAAAGTGGCGGAGGGGGCGGGGGATATGCCATGAAATATATAATATCTATAAATAAAACCTCTCGCCCTTAAAAATGCAATAGCAGCAGCAGCAGCAACAGCAGCAGCAACTTCAAAATTTTAATAATTAAAACTCATTAACACTTTCACTTGCCAGCGGGTGTTGGGGCCACGCAGACCCAGGTCCTTGGCCGGACAAAGATTAAATAACAAATGAGCGATGACTTTTCCGGGGCGATGCCGTTGCATACTTTTCGGGGATAGGCGGGCTTTAGTGCCCGGGTGTTGTGTCAGTTACTCTAGCTTATTAATTATGAAGCGAGCCAAAGAGAAATCTTCCCTCTCGGCAGCAGCTGACCCTAATTTATGGGATCTTCTGTAATTGCAATGAACTAACTACGGTATTCAGAGGGTTGGCCATTCCCCTTTGGCAATTGCTACGTGAAAAACGGGACAAGGCCTTCAGCACAAAGGTATTAGCAAACAATTCAGCGTTTAGGCCAAGGTAACCAAACAAAACAAATTGTTTCCGCCAGCGGAGCAGAAAGGAATGAAACCAAAAGAAAAATAGTAGCAAAAATGAGAACCAGGAGCGACAAATGACAAAACAATGGCGAAATCCTACGCAAACAAAAGTACAGAGGGGGATTTTTTACCAAGAAATAAATATCCAGGCAATTTCACAAGAACCATTATTCAAAGTGAAAGATCTTGCAGTGAATGGAAGGCAGGGGAAAGGAGGAAAGGATTAAGATAAATGGCCGAATGAATGGGAAACTTTCTGCAAAGTTTATTATTGGGACAGTAATTTACTATCATTACTTTAATTAAATTGCAAACAATAATTTGATTATTTAATACACACCCCGACGGGTTATCGCCGCTTACAAAATATACCAGAAAGTTATGTCATTAATTACGCCTGGCGACTTTCATATCTATTTCTCGGAATTTCGGATTTTCCGACGGCCTGATGATGTTCATTAGCAAAGCTTACTCCTGTCGTTTTGTCCTGCCAGCAATTGCAACTTTAGTGTCGTCCAACAAAATGCATATGCGGCGTATACGTGATATGTTGCCACAGCAACAGCAACAGTCGCTACTGCTGGATAACTGTAAACTGCGTCGACATCAGTTAATTAAGATTGAAGTTGCCGCAGTGCTGGGAGGGAAAGGGCGGCGATGGAGGAGCAGCGTCAGGAGCAGCAGCAACCGGAGAAGCTAATTTATTATGCCAAAAGTATGTTGTGGCAGGCCGCAGGGGTAAAAAAGAGACAGAGTGTGTGCGCCAAGGGGGGCGACAAGGGACAGGGGACAAGGGAAATGGGAAAACTGTGCTAAGCTGCTCGTGCGTCGTCTGTGTGTTGGTTATGCAGGTGTTGAAGTGCAGGTGTTAACTGGCAGGTTTAGAGCTGATCAACAGCGTTTTGCTTTTACTTCTAATTAAAGCCATATTATTTTGCCAGCCAATTGAGAAATATAATTGAAACCTTGTTCACAAGCCAGTAAGTTTCGATGGTTGCCGCCTCGTCCTTTGTTCGCCCTCATTGAGTTTTTGTCCAATTTGAAAGTTTGCCACGGGCCACACATTTTTGTTTTCAATTTTCTGCCAAGCTGGGAACAGAGTGAAAAATCAAAACGAATCATCGCATTTTTGGGTCAATCACGGAGACAGAGAAAGGAGGACATGGATTACGTGCCTAGGATATGCTCTTTCTGCCCTCGCTGTCTCTGCCTCTGTTTCTGCCTCTTTCGGTGTCCCCTCTTCCCACTCTGTCTGTGCCAGATTTGAGCCATCTTTTTGGTTATCCTCCGGCTAACGAGCACCCGTCCTGCACTACTTTCGTTACTTTTCCGGCATGTCCTGTTCTGCTCCGATTGACCAAACAACAGGGCACGCATATTAAACACGCCCCGCCCCGCTCCTTCTGCCGCTTAAATAAATAATGTTGACCTAAGCAGCGCTGCGGCTTTTCAATCAAAGCCAGTTCAAAAGCCTTGCTTCAAGTGCAGGAAAAAATGGGAGAAAGGAACTTGGCAGTCCGCTTCTTTCCGGAATTTGCTTTAATGCGGCTGTTTAATGATTTGTCCCAATTCGCCCCGTTGCAGCTTTGTGGGTTGGCGCAGAAAATTTGCATATTCCCTTTACGAATTCAGCTGCTGCTGTTGGCTGATTGTTTTTGATAATTAGTTTTGTCGCTAGAAAATAACATTTTTATTGCACAAACAATTTTGATAATATCAATTTTTAAGCAAGTCACCGAGGACACGAAACAATAAAAACATTTTTGCATCCTTGTAGAAGTTCATTTCGCATTTACCGCAAAACAACAATGAAATTCCAACTGAATAATTGAAGAGCTGACAATTATCCAGCGCCAATGTGTCCGCCAATGTGCGTGCGTCAGGATGACAATTAAACATCGGCCCTGTGAATTGTTGTCAAGCTGTTGTTCGCCAGAATGTTGCTCCACAAATATGTAATTAAATATTTATAAATGTTATTTACACATTCGGTCAGGTTAAGTGCATTGGGCTTGGGCGAGGAATTATCGTGGCACTCGGAGGCGTATTGTCAGTGGCCATTGTGGCCTGATCTGTCCATAACTATTTGAATTGCTGATTTGTTGTGGCCCAATATAAATATCTAAAGCAAACTTAATTCTGTTAGATAAACAATTGGAGGGAAATGTAAATTGGCCAAGTCAATCGAAAAGAATTTATCTCAATTTGCATAATACAATTGCTGAGGTCAGGAATAATGGAAAACCAGGGAGTTTTACATTTCTGCAATTGATTTCTTTAAAAGTTTTTGCTTATCTAAAAGTTATATTGAAATAGAAAACCTAAACAATTTCTTTTATATTTTGATTAGAAAGAGAATATCCTAATTGATTTGACTTTAAGTTTCTTTGATCCGTAGATGTTTTGAATTATTGGGTGGCACTAAGTAGTCAAAAATCAACGTTTTTAGCTTTTCAATTTAATATTCTTTGTATACTGAAAAACATCTGATTTATTTTTCCCATGAAAAATAAAATGTGTTAATAAAAGAAACACTTTTCTAACATTTTCTTAAACTATCTCTGTATTTTTCCTTAGCCTCCTTTTCGTTTTTGGCAACCAAATTTCAGGTGGTTCTTGTGGTTGCCGCTTTTATGGCCAGACGAAGCGACCGCAAATTAGGCAAAACTTTTCGCCCCTCGCTTTTCAGAATTCCTGGCGACTCGCTTACTATTTTATTTATTTTTTGTTGCCATTGTTGGGGAACTTTATTAGCTGGTTGGCAGGTGCCCAAACGGAAACAATGGGAATCTTAAACTTGCAGCAGGATCTGTTGCAGCTGGGGGCTTTGGGCTTAAATTTCCGTCCGTTTCTGTTCTTTTCAAGGCCTTTTCGGGTGACTATTTATAGAGATAAATGTGGGTCCCCTCGAAACGCAGGGGCACAGCAGTTTTTACACCCACTTGAGCTGCCATCGATGTGCACACGCATCTGAGCCCCTCACTCTTTGGCCGACACCCCCCTCCAGCTTGTCATTCACAATTAGCCGCTTGGCTAAAAATAAAGGCGTTAGAAGAGGGGTACATGGTATTGGGGATATGGCATGCGGGGATGTGAGATGGGACACTGCTTCAAACTGACTTGGGGCTAAAACGGGTTTGACAGCGTGTGACAATACAGAGACCCGGGCAACACCAACACACTGGCAGACACTTCAGCAGCACTCGAGAGGGAGGGGGATGGCGTTAGCCAGCGCTTAGCATATTTTTTCGAAGCTGCAGAGAAGGACAGAAACACTTGGACACAAGGATTCAAGTGTCCTTCAGTCTATTTGGATACTTTGCATTTTCTACCGTTTTTTCTGCTTTCTTTTTTTTCCCCTGCTGTTGTTTGCTAAATGTGCTCTATTTTTGAGCAGAGGGGAGCGGGTGCCGAGGAGAGGGGCGAAGATGAGGCTCGCTCACACACAGACAATGCCACTTTGGCTAATGAAATGCAAACGCCAAGGCAAAGGCATGTGCTGGTGCGAGTGTGTGCGGGAGTATGAATATTTATACGAACGGGAGAGTGTGTGAGTGCAGGGGAGTGCTTGTGTAGGTGTAGCTGGAAAATAGCCGGAAAAACACGGCCAGCACTAACAAGAGAGAATCTTCAGCTGCCACATTAATATTTATGCTCGGGAGCTGTTGGAAGCTGAAACGCATACCGGATTCATAACAGTTTGCAAAGCGTCTAAAGAGCTTGTTAAAGCGGATTGCTTTTGGTTGCAATTACAGGGACCACGGATGTACATTTAGCCCAGAAAGAGGTTAGATACCACTCAATTTCGTAAAGGAATATTCTAACCTTAGCCGAAGCCTGTTTTCTAAACCCCAAAAGCTTATTCTACAGAAGGAAGATTTCAAAGTCACACATACTTTGTTATTCATTTTCTCTAAGCTCCTAAAACTATTATAATTTAGAATTATCTTGTTCTTTGGTTGACATTTTCTTTTTATTTTAAATATATTATTCGATCAAATTTCCCAAAATTGCCTTTGAGTTTTACATTTTCGGCATTAATTCAAGAATTTTACTTATAAAAATTCAATTTAATTATACCTATAAGAAAGCCTGTGAATATAACAAGCAACTAAGGTAATTTTAAACAAAACGAAATACGATTTACGATTCATTTACCAACATTTGAAACTTTAAAATTAAATTAAACGGAACTGCTGTTTGTAACACAATAAAATCCAACTCAAAGGGATTACACAAGTAATTGTATAGCAAAATATGTTAAGTGCAAATAAGCGGATTTAATATGGTATTGAAATCATTGCAACTAGTAATGTGCAAATAAATGAATACAATTTATATTTGTATTTAAACCTGTGTAAAAGGTTATCAAAACACAGAAAAGTTTATAGAAATTCAATGAGGTATACATCCTTGCCTATCCGCCAATTTACACTGAGAAACTTCCCGACTTTCGCTAAACACTTTGAACGTCCTTTGAACTAATAAAACTTTTGCTTCTCACAAAAAAACGAGGACTGTATAACTAAAATGATTCCTAAAAGTTGAAAGGTGAAATTTCCGCCCCTTTGACGGCTGCCAATTTGATTTGCAAATTGGAATCTCAAATCTGGTTTCGAAATTAGTTGGGCCAGGGGTCGGGCTCCTCTGACTCGCAGTTCAAGTTGGGGTTGGGAGTCGATGATTTTAATTAGCGATTTGAGGGGGGAACGGGCAGTAACAAGTGATTTATTCGCTGATTTATTCATAAACTGCAACTTGAGGCAAATGTTTGCGGAGCCCGGGGAATATTTGATTGGGTGCGAATAAAAGAGTTGCAAATGCATTTGGAATATTCCGCATATTTATTTTTATTTATTCAGCTTTTTCTGCTCGGTCGGGCAAATTAATTGAAATTAATTACTTCATTTGTAACTGCATTTCCGAAATGGCCAGCAGCAGGGAAATTGTGTTTTTCAGAATTTTTTTTTAATGTTGTTCCTTGCTGACTTGCAATCGAATTAAATTAAAATCTTCACGTACAAATATTTGGCTTTAATTTCATTTATTTCCGTACACATGATTTCAGTGTTGTGATTAACAGCCGTTTAAATGACCGCTGTGACAGTCAGCTTGCTGAATTGTTCTTAAAGTTTTTTCAAAACCGTCCATGAACTTGAATCGAAAGAAAGGGTAGATTCGGTGGCCAATGGCCATTCAATTGAGTTTTTATTTCACAAATATCGACACAAACAAGCGCGTAATTGAGTCTGCACACCTTCACTCTTATCCCCAACATATTGACCAAATAGACCGAATAGCATAAAAATGCAGCAGGATACACAAAAATGAAGAGGATGGCAAAAAAGAAGAAAGAAAGAAAGGTGTTGTTTGGTTAGCGAATCAGGAAGGACCTTCCAATTTTTAGCTCCGAATTAGGAATCGTTTTGGCTAAGTAAAAATGTATATGTCTTTAAAAAGAGAATTCTGAATGGGTTTCATTTTAGAAAAATATGATTTTATATTTCCTAAATACCTAAAATTTTTTGTGAGATATTTCTTAAGAGGTTTTATTTCTACAATCAATTTGTCATCAATTTAAGCTACTCCCTTCGCCTGGTGTATAAAATAAAATTTTTTTATTGGCTGGCCGACAATTGCGATGACAGCTAGTATCCTCTCTGCATCCTGTTCCCTTTCCCTTGTCCTCAACCCCTTTCCGTTTCCCCCGCGCATTGCTCTGTCAATAGACATCAAAAATGAAAATTGTAATGCGAACATTTCGGCAAACGCAGCCCGGACTCGCTCCCGGAATTTGTCCGGTTCGTCAGGCAGTGTGGATATAACGTGGCGACGGTGGGTAGTATCCTGCAGGAAGCACAGTCCCGCCCGTTTGTTGTTTTTATGCAGTGCCCCCTCTGTTGCTCCCTGGATCCTCCCGGATCCCAAAACCCTTCGCCACTGCTAGTTGGCCATATTGACAGCGGCAAATTCATTAATGTCAGACAGGAAGGATGGGGGGCTGCAAGCAGGCAGGTATTGTTGCAGCTCCGACGGTGCTCGCAGCCACTCCCACACTCATCCACCGCCTTCGGTAATCCAAGTTTATATTTCTGGACGCCATTGTTAAATGGTTTGCATGCACAGAGGCAGCCGAAAAGGGTGTGGTGCGACCGGGCAGGTTCGGGGGCCACTGCAGAGTGAGTTATTGGAGCACCGCGCCGAAGGCAGGACCAGGACGCAGGACAATGCGCGTAATGAAGTGACAGCTTTATTGACAAATAAATTCTGTTTGACAACACTCAGCGTGAAGGAATATTCGCGTAAAAAAACTATTGAAAACACTGGAATACACTTCAACCCGACTGGTGGTGGCCAATTGTGCAATTTGCTTTGATCTTTGGCTGTAAAATAAATTGCGTAAATATAACAAATGGCCAAAGGGAGCCCAGGGCGGGGCGAGGAGAGTTTCATTTAAAATTCAAATCATTGGAGAAATGATGGCCCGTAGAGCTGCGGAGTTAGATGGCACTGGCGATGGTGATGGGGCCACAAACATTGCATCACTCAGCGAGGAGTGCACACAAAAACAAACTACGAGCGGGGCAGTTGCAATTTCAGTTTCAGTTTGCGACGTGGCGCCATGAATTATGCAACAAATGTGCAGATTAAACCCAAAATGCCAGAGCACTTAAAATGCCCAGAATAACTAATCCAACCGGGGGGACATGGGTATGCCGCTGCGGATGCTGGATTGGCATCCGCCATTCAGCTCGACGACAATGCCAACAGGGATAAATCCACTGCGGAATGTCTGTCATTAGCCAGCCGAAGCGACGAAGAACGACGCATCGACAGAGACAATTCTAATTGTTAAAATTATTTACTCAAATATACATTTAAATGAAAGCCAT
Source organism: Drosophila tsacasi (assembly GCA_018904565.1). Classification (NCBI taxonomy): domain Eukaryota; kingdom Metazoa; phylum Arthropoda; class Insecta; order Diptera; family Drosophilidae; genus Drosophila; species Drosophila tsacasi. Next base: position 64,199 of record JAEIHY010020091.1, on the reverse strand, counting down.
GGCTTGAGCTAAAACTAGAATGCATCGGACAAGCACCTCCCTAAGAGGGATAAGTAAGGGGTTTCAAGGAGCTTAGGAATACTCAGGAAACTATTTCCGGAAGAAGGCAGATGACTTAGCAACACAATCCAACTGCTATAATCGCATAAGTTCCTATTTAATTAAGTTTGTATAAGATGACATAGGAAGTCATAATAATACAAGGAATTATTTGCTGCCAAGGAATGTTAATATGCAAAATGTGTGAAATACTGCCACAGCTTTGTATTCAATAATAAACTACATCATAACTACTTTTGCCAAATTGACTAAACTAAACAGCTGTCACGCTTTAAATGAGCTAAATATTAATATATTATGATAAATTAAGAACTTCAATTAGTAGGTAGATTTTGCCTAATTTTTCAAGTGGGAAGATTCCGAGTAATTAAATAGAAATTAACAAGCTTAGACTAAGTAACTGAGGAGACTTTTCGTCATAATATAAGTCAAGTTACAAGGTCTGCTATGATTCTAATTTAAGCAGATAGGAACTGTAAGGTTTTAAGATTATTAAATCAAGGATTTCTACTTCTATAGTCCTCGGGTAAAAGAAGTTTCCCTGTGAAAAGAAACATCTTACCATAAGTCGTAGTACATGGTTGCATCATAGTTTAATTTCAATGAGAAACTCTCCCATTTTATCTGATTCATTTGAAACATTTTCCCAACACACCAGATAAGTTCAGTTGGAATCCGGCTCTGTCCTAGATCATCGCCAAGTGGAGCTTTGTCTCAAGCCCCACATCTTTGCGGCAACTATCCACACTGGGCATGTAACTACATCCAAGTGTTCTTCCCGACAATTGCAAAACTCAATCTCGAACCGCAAGATGAAGACATTTTTCATCCACGAGAGTGTGAGTGTGCAAGAGTGTTGGAGTGTTTATCCCTCCATGTGTGTGAGTGTGTTTAGCCTCAAGGATAACTCGCCTGGCTGTGATTTTTGCGGCGGGAAGGAATGGAATGTCGCCCGGCGCGTTTGTTTGTTTGTTTGCTTGCCGGAATACCAAAATGTCTGTCAGTCTGTCGGTCGCATTTTATCTTTTGCCTTTTTATGGGCAACCATTTTTTTTATCGCTTAACGTGGCTGAGTTGATAGACACCACCAGCAGCCACCAGGCCACCAGCCACCAGGCACCGCCCTATCCATCTCCTGGCTTATCTTCCCAGCGACGTTTTGTAGCAATTTTTATTGTTTTTGTGCCGCCATCGCCATCGCCTAGAGTTTTGGCTTTTGTGCAGATTTATTTATCAGGGGATAAGGGGGAATTCGGGGCTAAGAGTGCAGGGAACAGGCTCTGAGCTAGAGCTTTGCCGGCGATAAGGGCGCCAAAGAGCTTCGGGCTGGGCAAACGTTGAACGATTTATTTTCTATTTGTTGCCTGCGAAATGAACTCAAAATTAAATCAGCCGCAGTAGCTAGCAAAGAGTTTTCCGATCGAATGCGGGCCATATTTTCAGGCTCAGCACGTTCGTTCGAGTAGGCACAACCAGAGCCACATCACAGCCAACTGCACCCGGCTCCTTCTCATTCATTGTCCTGGCAAACAACGTGGAAATCCTTGCCCTGGAGACTCAGCCGTGGCAACTGCAGCGGCAGTTGGCTGCTTGATTTTTATGCGATTTCCGGCTTATTTCACAAATTTCGCGCCAGTTTGGGAATCAGGCTCAGAGCCCAGTCACGTTCCTCCAACCCGAAAGCCTCAAAGCCTCATCAATATTATGGCCGTTCCCCTGCCTCTGGGACACGGAATTATGATGCAGTAAATTTTATGCCCATTTCCCCGGAGGTGGGGATAAAAAATATATAAATGCATATACATAATGGAACATCAAATGGCAGCTGACGACATTGAGTGACAATGAAAATGCAACCAACAAGGCTACACCAGCGGCTGTCAGTTGCATGTCAAGCTGGGAAACTGGTAAACTGAGAAACTGAGAAACTGAGAAACAGAAACAAACAGGGACGAAGGGACTGGGTCTAGGACATGGACTGGGATTGAGATCGGGAAATGGAGATGGACTGAGAGTGCCAGTGGATTTTCCCGACGTCTGACTGCAGGCGACAAAAGGCAAATGAAGCAGACTCTTAAAAGCCACAACCAAAACGCCCACACCCCAAGCTGGGTGTGCAGTCACAAAAAATTATGTACAAGCAACTTTTTTCACACCCTTAGCTTTTTCTTTCTTTCACATTTCCCATTTTTTTCCGCCCGAAAAATGTGTTTTCTTGGCAAGAAAGCCAAAGTGCGCGACATGTGCAAACTTCTTGCACTTTTTGCCTGCTCGAAACTTTATTGGATTTTCCGCACAAAAAAGTGTAAAGCAAAATTTTGAGGCATAAGCTGCCGACTTAGGTTTACTTCTCGCTTGAGCTGAGACCTATGTGTAATGTTTATCCCGACAACTTATACCGTATCTCAGGCATACACACACTCTTTCCTAGTCATTCCAAATCAATCAGAGGCAATAACTATGCCCAGGTAGCCAGTGGCAACGTCCTGAGTCCTCCAGAAAAATGAGGAATGTGCGTGTTCCACTCGAAGCCACTCGCCAGATGAGATGGCAGAAATTTAATCAAGTTTCCACGCTCCACGATTGATGTGCATATAAATCAACTTAATACCGGCCTGAGAGCGCGGCAATCATAAGCGTCGAGCACCGTGTCAAACGGAGCGTATGCGTGATCTCCGTCAAGGGAGCACTCTAAATGCTTTATGTTTCTTGGAAAGTACTCGATGATTTTGCTTGTAAGGAATGTGGAGAAAATGCCCGATTTATAAATACAAGCTTAGTTTGGTTTTAAGACGAGGTGTGACTTTACACTCCTTCAAAGAAGGTTAACTTCCGCGCATTACGTAAACGCAGTGGGTGGCTTGAAGCCGCAGAATTGGCTGCCGCATGAGAAAACCGTGGACCGCCCGACCTACGTTCTGATGGCATTTCCCAATCAACGCCAATCAAATCAATGCCGTCTAATGGCATTAACCCATCAACTTCAGTGTCAGGCTCCGGTCGCCCGGTTCCGAAATCATATGCATCCCTGCTTTCCAATCGAGTCCCCCTCCCTACTGGATGACTGAAGTTTTCCACTCTTGCACTTGTCGTTTTTGCCTCGACTCGTGCAACTCTTGTGCAAACTTTGCTTTGATTCGATCACGAAATATTTTGCCCGTTTTTTCCGCCTGCACATGTTTTTCCTTCCGTTTTTTGCTGCCTGCCGTGCTTGGTTCTGTTCTGTAATTTTGCCAACAGGCCGCAGTGACCTGGCCAAATTGTATTTGACCGAAACGTCAGCGACATCGGCCAACGACATTTGCCATATTCAAGGGTTGCCCCCGCCATATGGAAATTGGAAGGCAAGAGAGGTTACGGAGAGAAATCAGACATGGACCAACTTTAAGCGCAAGTTGCGTCCAAGAATTATACTTTCGGGAGCGGATAAAAGGTCTGGCCGAAACGTGCCGAAATGCCACATCACGTAACACCTCATTGAGCTCATTAAATGGCCACGCTGGGGTTAATCCGAAAGTCCTCCTCCGCCGCCGACCTCTTAAAGGTTCCTGAAATTTTAAACCGTTCGGCGGCTCTGTCATAAAAGTTGTTTGCCAGAGCTTAACGACTGGCGAAAGGCGTCCAGCGGCTTATGAAACATTAAACAAAACAGCTTGACGGCACGGACGGACGGGGTCTGTGTGGTGTTTGCCTGTCATGTTATTGATGAAATGTTGTCGGGCGAATTTTTCTTGTTCGCCGCCTCCTTTTATTTTGTATCCTGATGAGCGGAAAACTATGGCAACAACAAACAAAGGACAGAGGCACTGGGAGACAGAGCTAGCAGGCGCCAGAAAACACATCAAATTTTAAAGGGGGACGTACTTCGGGAGGTTGCCTAGCAATTCGGCAGACACGAAAATTTAATAGCCTCCACAACAGCTCCAAACTTGATGGGCCAAAAAGTTGAGGGGCTGTGGTGATGTGGGGCTGAAACGGCGGAGGGTGCATTAAGGGGGCTGTGCAACAAAATTTTCAACACTTGCCGAAACATGTCATGAATGCGAACATGAAGCGACGTGGCCAAAAAAGAGAAGAGCGATCGAGCAAGGGGGAAACATTCGGGGGCTTACCCACTGGGCATAAAGTGGAGCACCCACACACGTGACAGGAACCGGCTCCGAGGGCTCAAAGTAGTTTGTCATAAAAAGAAAGGGGCCTCAGAAGCTCTGGGAAGAGCGGTAAACAAACAGCCGGGGGAGCATTAAAATTATATAATGCTCTAGCATATTGTTCTACAACATTTTGGCAGTCACACGCCACAAAAAGAAGGCGAGGGAAGTCAGTTCAATGAACCAAATGCGAACCCAAAGACGGTATTTTGGCAGCCCTTGGGGCCGCGTTGTAATTCGGCTTTTGGCAACCCGAGAAACGAAAATTTAGTGCCAAACGCCGAGTGCAATTTTTAGCATCAAATTGCAATTAATCAGCGACCTAGTCAAGCGGCCAGCAAATCTCCTTCAAACCTGCTTTATTTGTCTCAGTCGGAGTCTTTTTTTCTTCTTTCCTTCTATCCGTGCCACTTGTGTCGCCTTCCCTTTCCATATTGTCGACGGGGGAACCGAACTGTTGACAGCGATAAATGTCCTCGCATTTATAATAATTTGCGACTAATTTATTGCCCGGCACATTCCCTTCGTCGCCAAGTTGGTTTTCGCTTCGGCTGATCGGCGGGGAATTATGTGCATGATGTATTTGGGCGGACTTACAGATGGACGCAATAAATGAAATTTATGTTGTACATACCTGCAACGAGAGGAGAAGAAAAGAGTAAAATTAGAATTTTGATATTTGATTGCGGGATATGAGTGTTTCAATACGGTAATCGTTGAGAAGTAACGTAAATATTCTCATCAGAAAATCAAGGAAGAACCTTGAAATAACTCTAAAAACACTTTTTTACCTTCAGTTTTACCCACGGAATTTTAAAAATAAATCTAAGAAGTTTTCAAGATCCCATAATTTATATACAAAATCCTTTACAGCACACCTTGACTACCGTACATCTTTTATATGCCACCTTCCAGCAAGCTCTCTGCATTTATGCACATTGTCGCATAAATCTTTTGCATATGCATTGAAATGTGTCTAATGGGAGTTAGAGTTGCCATAAATAAGCAACTGTGCCCAGTTGAAGAGGGGATTCCTGTCTTAAAGAGCTCCTGGAAGTGACGGCGAAAGGATAGGGAGCTGGCAGCAGCAAGGACTTGTGTACGCACGTTCTCTCCCGGACACATGTACAACAACCGCTGGGTAATAACTGTCCTCGCTGGTTGTCCTGTTCGAGGGTGTTACCCCGCTCCTCCGCCGTCGCCGCCACTGACCAGTTTCAGTTTCAGTGCCTGTTCTCAGCTCGGCTTCCGTCTGCCTGGCACAACATATTTCGTATTTTATGCAATGCGCCGCATAAAACTTTGCGCTTAAACCCTCCTGGCAAACACTCAGCGACAGAGACATACAGAGAGGAAATGTAATAAAAACTCAAGAAATTAAGGGAAGAAGAACTAGTTGGGAAATCTGACACATTACCCTCAGTACCAGCTACTTTCAATTAACAAATATTGCAAGTTGCCTTATTAAATTTCTTTGCTTCTGACAGACATTTCTCTCAGTGCGGAGACTGACCAAAGTCCCCGGACACTCACGCTCGCATCCCACGTATTATCCCTGCTACCCATATCTCCTCCTGCAGGAGTCCTGTCCCCGCCCCCCTTCGGGAGTCCGTCAAGCAAGTGTCTCGACACATTTGGCACGGTTCGTTGGGGGCGCGTGACATGTATATGAGAAATTATACCGTTGACTGCCCCTTTCGAGTTCCGAGGATGGATGCATGTGGCACACGCTGCTGTTTTCATGCTCGACTGGCTGCCCACCGACCGCCATTTTCCCGCTCTCGAACTGGCGATGGCATTTTATTCGATTTTCCTTTGCCGGCTACGTTTTTGCACCTTTTTCGGCTGGGGAATAATTTATTATTGTTGTTGGTGGATGGCTGCCTGGCAACTCCTTCGCTTCTCCCGACTTTTTCCCTCGGCAAATGCATAATTCTTACTTTTCGCTTGGCCACAAGCTGTACTCCTCCGCTTTTCCTCTTGGCCTTTGGACTTTGGTCTCTTAATTCACTGCAGGACATGTCGTTGTAATGAAATTATTTGTCAGCGTAAATGATTTTTTGCCGCTCTTAAAGGTTCACTTTCAGCTTATGCCGTTCGGATTTAATGAAACTTTTTATTCCGTTTTTGCTTTTGGCGGGTCAATGTAAATGTTTAATGATTTTTGCGAGAGTTGCAACAATTTTGCCCAAATATGGGGACGGAACGGGGAGATCTCTATGGAGAATCCACCTCGCCAGCTCGCTCGCAATCACTTTAGGCATTAAAATATTAATAACAATTTTGTGATGCATATTTTCAGGCTGATGCGCTGGGAGTCAACACCAAAGGCGGTAGCAGAAAAACACTATCAGAAATGGAGGGGAAATGGGGGGAGAGGTAAAATAAATTGACAAAATGCAAATCAGCAAAAGGGTAAACTGTTTTTTTCCACATATACAAACTTTCACCGGGGCATGTGTGACCAACGAAAGGCTTTGACATCGGATCAGTGTGGTTTATTTTTCAGAGGGAGTGAAATTTAAGCTGCCTGATTTTTAGAGTTTTAAAATGAACCATTTTGATATGGGATTTACTTGGCTTATTTCGTATTTTTCTTCATTTTCTATTCGGCATTGCAACAGAGTCCTTGTCGGAATTGAATGACTCATCGTTGTTGCCAGCTGGTTTACGGGAACTTGAAGGATTCGTCTTAAGCTGAAAGAATTGTTGCAGCGAGAGAGATTGTATTTAATTTAAAAAGTATTCTGCCTAAATACCTTTCAAGTTTTCAATAAGTCTTGGAAGTGCATTCCTGGTTCGTTATTTGAAATAATTTTTTTAATATCCGCCGTGTTCACGTCGCTCCATATCATTTTTGATACGCATGAATTTGTTCTGCATTAAAAGGGGTTTTTTCCTATGAACCTGGATATAGTATAGTTTTCGCTTTTGGATATTTGACATGAACGATTTTATGGAGAGCCAATTGAGTCCGCTCGCTGGGAACGTTCTCGGAGGAGGCGGTCGATTAATTGCCCCCGATAGGGAATGGTAATGGGGCACGCCCCTTCCTTTGCCGCCCCTTTCATCTGACATGCATTGTGAGCAGCTAATCACTGTGAAATCTGCCCGAGCGATGATCATTGGACCAAAACGTGACATAATTTGGCCTCCGAATGGGTGGGGATGTCTAATTGATGTTGCAACTGCTGTTCGGGCTGCACCCCTCGTAATTAAAGCCGGCAAGGCTGCGCCCATTTCCTCCATGAGAATGAGAATGCATTTCGACCAACCGCTTAGGCATCCGCCACTTTTCCCCTCAATTACACCAAATTTCGATTTGGATTTAAGCCATATTTAGCTTTAAACTCCGACAGCATTTATCGGAAATCCAATTAGATAATAATAATGTTGTTGCAACACACATTAGCTTTGCTATCAATTATTTTTGGTTTCTGCATATTTTTTGTTTGTTATTCACTTTGTTTTAGCAATTTCATTATGAGTTGGGCACATAATTAATGAAATACATTGCCAAACTGAAAGCGGTTGCTTTAAACAATTACTTAATTAAAACGCTATGACTTTTCATTTAAATTTAAGGCTGTAAGATGTACTGAATAAGGAAACAGGAAATGCGGAAACGATAGTAAATGTTTTGTACGAAATAAATCGGCTCGAAAGGATTTAAAAAAAAAAGATAAATTTATAAATACAGATTTCTGTTTCTATCTGAGAAAACTACAACTCATTAAGGAAAAAAACTTTATGTTAAACCTGTTTAAAGACTCTAAAGTTGACTACAAGAGAGGCTAATGAAACTGGCAGAACTTTTTCATTCATCGCTCCTCCTTGGTCAGCATGTCATTAATTAGCTCTCGCATTGAAGAACCCTTATTACATTCCGGGTTTTGAAGCCTGCACTTCCTGCTGGTTTTCCTCTCTACGATAAGCATTTGATTGGTTTCCCGGGAAACTGGCACACAAGGGTCGGGTCGAGCTTTATTAAAAATTCCATTTCCCCACAGAATGCTACCAAAAACTGACAAATCAAAATTAAAGTGAACTACGGCAGGGCAAGTAGCGACAATGTTAATTGCAATTGTAATTGCAACTCGCACACACTAAACACACTCAGGGCCAGAAGTGAAAATCACAGCAAGCCAAGAAATCCGCTTTTTGCTTTTTTGGCTTCCCTTTGTTTGTCTCCCTCTCACACTCTCCTCTTGCAGGTGAAATATTCGCTAATTAGTGTGCGCGCAGGGTGCAAAAATAGGGGGCCTGGAGGTTGGAAGTACACCTCTGAGGGGGTGAAAAACAGAAAATCGGCCGGGAAGGAATGCCACTCACTGGCGGAGTGTGTGCGAAGGCAAGAGGCAACAAATGTCTGGTAGCAGCCGCTCTGCCTGCCACCATTCCAGCGGCAACAATAGAACAACAGCCACGGTAGCGGCAGCAACAACTATCATCAGCTGGAGCAGCAAACAAAAACCAATTACAATTATATCTGCGCTTGGTTAATCAAGTGAGGCCGCCGTAGGAGCGAGTATTAACTGCTTGATGTTGCTGCAGTAACTGCTGCTGTGCGCATTGCTGCTGCAGTTTGCACGTTGTTGCCCGTGTTCCGCTTGGTGGCTATTGTTATCGCTGGAAATCCAGCATAGGCCAGTTTACGGGCAGAAGATTCTTAAAAGGGTGCCACTGCCACCGATTCGAGCTATGTTGCAGCTGCAGCTGCCATGGCAATAGCTCGTGTGGCCGGTGCTCCTTAGTTAGAGTTCACTTCCGCTCAATTGTGTTGTGGCGCTATAGTTTGCCCGCTTTGGAATGGCTCCATTTATCTTGGCCTTCCGCTGTGCATTGCTAGGAAAAGAGGAAATGCTGTCAGTGACGCTTAAATAAAAATACTTTTTAAAATGTACAAATATAAAAATAAAATGTGAAATCATTCCCAAGGAATTAATCGAACATGTAACTTGTCATAAACGGATAACCTAAATTAAATAATAAAATATAAGCTTATATTTGAGTTATGATAACCTCTGTTATACGAGTACAAGAAAACCTATTAAAACCCTTTTAATTTCAGTAAGAAATACGGAAAACATGCACAGATTTCTATATTTCTGCAATTCCCTTATTTTTCCTGGCATTTCCTCTTTCCAGTTCTTTTGCTGCACTCTCAGTCAACATAAACATTGACCCAACAACTGGAGCCTCGTGAAAGCATAATTTTATCCTCTTTCCTTTTTAAAAATTGTTTCATATTGTGGCTGTGGCACGTGAGATAAGCGCCAATTGGCATGGCGAATTTAAGTAAATATGACGCGGTCGGAAAGAGCTTCTGCTGCAGATACAATTTGCATTCATTTCGGACCGCCACTGATAGGGTGGAAAATGCCACACATTACGCATACGCAACGTGTGGCGGTTGTTCCTACAGGAGGCCGCCGCATCAGTAACACCGCTCACGTTGCCTAATCAGGTTGCCAAATCATTTAATGATGCGTCATAGTGAGTCGGCCGAGTGAGTGTGCCTGCCCACTCCTATTTCAGGACATTTTAAATATTCGGCCATGACTGGGGCAAAATCAGTCAGCAGCCGAAGCCTTTGTTGAATGCCACAAGGGGGCGGCTTTGGGTAAATAGTGGGTGATCTAGGGTTAGAGGTCAGCCCTGTCTAGTCATTGCGTTGGCAAATTGACGTTGACAGGCGGGCACACAGAGGCAAGGATAACAACCGAAGCCCAGAGAGCAGCAGATGCAGAGGCAGCCAACAACACTTGTTCCATTGATTTGTGAGTAGCTTTTGCTGTTGTCGGTTAGAGCCAAATTAGTTTATGGCCCAAGCATGTCAGATAACCAAATGGGTTGGCACTTAATTGTTGTGATTTTTAATGCCGGCATTTATACGCACTCTTACGTATTTATTGATCGCATTTTGTATTTAAGAGCTATGCAAAAAATGTGCAAATTATTAAAAGTAACCAAATGCATATTTTTGCGCCCATTGCCATCGGTTAATTATTTAATTTGGTTTTGAAAACACAACAGTCATTTGACTTATGGGCTTTTATTGCTAAATAGTAATGGCGGCCCGGTTAGGCAGTTTTTAATGCATAGATTTTTCAGCTTAGGCTGATATATGTATGTATGAAGCCTTAAAAACCCACATACGTGTGTATATTTGTGCCACACAAGTTTAACTGTTCTTTTCCACTGAATCTGCGGTTAAACCACAATCCATGATTCAACAACGACCTGGGCCCTCCGGCGGATGTCTCAGCCAGATTTTTGCAATTAATTTAATTAGCTTTAGGACATGACAAAAAAATTGCATTTAAAAATGCACAAAACGCATGGCAGCAAAATGAAAACATTTTAATAATTAAACCGCAGAAAATGCTTATATTTCTGTTCTGCTTATATTTTTATTTGCATTTTTTGTTGTATATTTTTCTGTTGCCCCAAAAAGAAAGCGGCAAATGAGCAATGCAAAAAATAGGGGAGAATAAAATATTTTCAAGCGCGTAATTTGTCAGCCTGGCAAAAAGCTGGAGGGCTGCAGGAGGGGCCAAAAGGGGGCGACAACAAAAGCTAGTGGCAGGTCAGTCAGCCAGCTGTGGCAGGACTGAGGACTGAGGGCCGAGGACCGAGGGATCAGCGCCCGCCATAATTAGCATCCCACTGTAGCGACCTGCTAAAATAGCAACTGAAATTGCTGGCGAAAGACGTCCAAAAAGCTCATTAGCATAATGTGCGGTTACCTGGCCCGAAAGCCCCCATCTGCATCTCAGCACTGCAGCTCCGAGATTTTTATTTGCCAGCTTAGACACGGGCTTTATGAGAAATCTGCGGTCCACTTAATGGCTCTCAAAAAAAGAAAGATAACCTGAATAAATGGTTTAAAAATTATACCGTTCCGCCAACTGTCTATCCAACCCATTAGCACTCGGTATTGGGTATAAGTATATGGCCATAGTTTGTTAAACTGGTTCGAATCACTCGACAATTTAATTAAAATAAATACTACTCAGTTAGTTCTTTCCTGAGCAACAATGGGTTAATTTATTAAGCACCTATCCCTACTCTTTCCGCCGTAAACTTACCCTCTTTATGTGGGTATTTTTATTTTTCAGGACATTTCTCTCTTACACATTTAACTTCTGCATATCATTGAACATAGCTTAGCCCCGGAACAACGTGCCTGGCATGCTGAGCATTATATATGCTCTCTCTTTTTCACCACGCAAAACATACACACACCACACCCCCTTGCTGGCTGGAACGAATCGCACATTTCACTTTGGTTTATGAAAAATTCATAACAAAACATTTTTGCCTGTCACGGGCCACGACACAACAAATTCCAAATGGAATTCGCTGCCTAACCTCGCTCTTTTCCTATTTAAATGTTAATGCAATTGAAGTACTATTCGCCGTCGCTTCCTTCTTGGTGGAAATCCTTGAAGTTTTCCCCCAAGCTCGCAATAAGCTGTCCGAGCGACAGCAGTCAAATGTCAGTAATTAAATGGAATGCTCTCACCAGCACATGGGGAGAGCCAAGCCCTTCAGCAGACTGACTGCAGGACGCATTAAAGTAACTTCTTTCAATCTCGAAAACATTCAACAATGAGCAGCTTAGTTCTGCTCTCCTTTCCTCCTGGCAATTGCCGCATTTGTATTGCTAAACCAACAGCAATTCACAACGCCAAGTTGGCTTAAACGATTCCACATAAATATGACAAGTTGTCGCCCGGTGAAGGGCGGGATCGGAGACGGAGACGGGGACGGGGAGCGGGTGCCAAGGATGATTCCCACTTTTCCGCAGTTGAGACATCCTTGTCCTTGGCCAGGGAAAACATCTCCTGCAGCGGGGAGGAAAGCTGCTGAAGCTGCTCAAGTGGCGGCGACGCTTATGAAAAGTCATGTGATGTATTTGCGGCCATTAAAGTGGCAAAATGGCTGCCTTACACACACAAGCCACCAAGAGCGGAACACAAACACAGTTAAGCTATTTCAGGAGTGCGTGCGGTATAATGAATATTTATGTTGGCCATGTGGCGTATACATAATATTTTCATGGCATTTATTAGTTGGCTGGCGGAAAGGGGACCCAAGCTTGGGAAAACCTTTTAGTTAAATGTCAAGAGCTGCGGACAGTTTTCATCTCCGCAAATCATTAATCAATTTGCCACAAATGTCATCGTCACCTGGTCAGAAAAGATGCAGAAGCGCTGGGGAATGAATACGGTGATGAAGATGCTGCCGACGATAATGATAATGATATTTCCCAGGCGTTAATTAACAGTAAAAACCAGACAGACTCCTCTCGCTGCCTGGCAGGCGTGACCCTGCAAATAAACTTTAACCCCGCCAGCGAGCTGTCTTACACAGGAGAAAATAAACCAGCAGATTTTCTGCTCCTGGCTTTTAAATATAAATATTTTAATATATTCCCTTATGAGATTGTAATAAGCTAGATATATTTTAGAAAAGCATAATTGATTTCATAACAAACTCTGTAAATAACAAAGTATTAGGCATTTCTCTCCGTGTACTTGCCCTGTCAACCAGTTAACATTTTTCTGTCAACTGCACTTTTGCACATATGCAAAATGAATGTGGCAAATTCAGTTTTTTTTAAGCTCACACATATGTATATTTTTATGGTCTGCTGACAAATTACGCGAACTTTCCATTAGCACAGGGCTATGGGACCGGCAGGTGGGGCTTACTGCTGTTAGACAGCCCCGTCCATGACTTGTCATAAAATGTTTGAACTTTAAAGTGGCGAGTGTAAAAAAAGAGTTATTCCCAGGCTCGCCTGCAATTGCCTTAAATGGCTTTTTAATTGTCTAAGCCAGAATGGAACAGAGGAGGTTTCTCCTCCGAATAAGTTTCAAAGGCAGCCAGCTGAATATCTTATAGAACACCTGTCGGCGGCAAAGATTAATATGCTGGAGCTCATTAAAATGTCAGTTTTAATATACATATAGCAAACACGAGGCTGTCCCTGTCCCTGCCCTTCCTGCGGGCGGAAGATTCATGCCGTAGCCGGGGCAGGGGCCGGGCCTCTAAATAATCTGTCTACATGGCAAGTTCAAGGAACTGCCGTGGGGGAATACGCGGCAAACTCCGCCTTTGTTTCTGGCTCGGAGGGGCGAAAAAAGGCTACCACTTGGGTCCTTGATATATTGGTCCAGCACATCCACCATGCATCATTTGCTGAGGCAGCACACAGGCGGCAAGGCAGGGGAGATACTAATAAATTTATTACAGCCACGGGCACGGGGGTGACGGTGGGGCACGCGGGTGTAGACACACGCTAATGATGTAACCACATTTGGTTAGAAAATTATCTCCACATCAAAGGGGCTGGCGAGGGATGACATGATTTTAATGAGCACTTTCAGCGGTTTTCATTAGACTTAAAGTTTGCCTTTAAACCACCTAACGTAGTCGACGGCGGCTTAAAAGTTTCACCATCTCAGCCAACCGTTGCCACCATCTCAGTGGAGTTTTCCCCTGATTTTTCCTCGCTGGCCTCTGCCTTCCGTTTCCTGTTGACAAATTGGCTTAGTCAAAGTTGCTTAAGCAAAAGTTGGGCTTTAATTTCGGCTTAGTCGCCGACTGCCTGCCATTAGGCAGCATCTGGTCGTTCTTACCAACTTACTACTGCTATGTGTAGAATACTCCCTCGGAAGCCCGGCTATTAACGGACCATTTACCGAAATGGTTTTCTGATTAGATGCCAAAGCGGCACGGGGAAATCTCTTATCAAAGAAAAACTACGGCTCCGGTTTATAGTTGCAACTGCCACTCAACTTTGCTCTCAGACGGTGCCTAGTCAGTCATGAGATGAAATTGCCGCGATAAACTTGATGGAAGTGTCTGCCCTGTCTGCTGGGAAAATTGGAGTGGAAAGCGCAGGGGCGGGAAAAAGCGAACAGAAAACTGAACACTGAACACTGAATACTGAAGCGGCGCAAAGATTTATCAAAACTGGGCAATCTGCCGGAGTCTGTGTCTGTTGCCGAGTGTGTAAAGTAATTTGTTTACCAAATGACAGGCCAGGCAGGAGAACGGCCGGATTTCAAATGAAATATTTAATTATGCGCACAGCAACAAGTTTTTCCTCTTGGTTTTTTTTCTCCTTGTAAATGGCAACGTGCTGAAATGTCCATGCAAATCCACTTTACACCATCTTACAAATGCCAAATGCGTTCAGAATTTTTAAGCAGCTCGCCGGGCCAATTTTGAGGGAGTGGGACTTAGGGCCTATTTTTAGGCCTTCTCAAGGTGGAGCAGAAATTTAAGGAAGCGAATTTTAAGATACAAGTTTTTATATAAAGCCAACGCAATTGCACAATTTAATAATAAATTTTGGTTTCTTCCTAATTGCGTTCTCTTTGTCCAGCGTTGGGAAAGAAGAATACATTTTCCGTTTAGTTGAAAATATTTGCAACTATACGATTTGCGGTTTAGTTTGGTTTGATTTAAAATATAAATTATTCAGCAATTTTTAGCTGGCTTACAAGAAATCAATTCGGAATTTATTTCTATATTATTCAGTTATATAAATGTTTTCGTCGGTTGGCTTTCCCCTCCAATATGCCTTCTCAACCATATCTTTTGTCTGCTTTAAAGCTCACTTGATTGGACGAATTTAATTGCATTATGCGATTGTTAAATGTTGCATATGTATTTATGAATGGGGCGTTGAGCTGTTTAATTGTTTGACGGACTGATGACTGATTGATGGACAGATCATAGCTCGACTTGTACCTAAAACCAGTCAGGGACGACTACACTAATTCGTTTAATTAAGGCTTTGCCAAACATTGTTGCCCCGGCTGAGATGAGTGCTCCCTCACACTCGGTGTCGCACTCAAGGCGATCAACTTTTGAGCCAAATCAGACTCCGGCGCCTGATTAATATTTATTATTTCATTAGCTCATTACACCACATGCAGTTGTGGGTGGGGTGCGGCTGGGGGGTAATTCGAGCCGGAGCCCTAAGGCCTGGGCGTGGCCAAGAGCGGGAGTGAGTGTGTAAGTTGAGCAACTCTTGGGGGTAAGGTTGGGCAACTTTTGCGGCCACTCGGGTTGCATAAGGCGTACGGGCGTAATTCGAGCTCAACCGCATTTGAATGTAAACATTATTCCTCTCGCTTCATGTATTAGAGGTTATTATTTCTCCTCTCATTTTTGGGTTTGTGTTTTGTACAACTTTTTGCCATTTTCCATTGTGTCGTTGTCTGTTGGCAGCGAAATGCCATTAACTTCCTGTACTTGCTGCTGCTAATTGTTGTTGCTGTTGTTGCGTCTAATTTGTCTAGCATTAGGCAGAGGGTCGTAAATAAAACAATCAACTCGCTACAGCGACATTTCGGGCATTTTGCAATGAAATTTTCGTACTTATCTTTGCTTCTTTATATTTTTCGGAATCGGCGAACCATGAAGGTTGAATGATGGAACCAGATGATACGCAATCTATATAGAAGTGGGTGTTCGTGGGAAATCCGAGGGGTTTTGTGTTGTCAAAGCTGCGGCTTAGAACATAATAAAAAAATTGGGGATTCATTGCGGTTTTGGGGGAAATTTAAAAGCAGAAGGAGGTTCTATATTAAATTGATATTTAAACCAGTTTAATATAAATCCTCTTCCTTTCTCTCTTGCTTTATATTCAATATTAAGAGAAAATCTCCCCCAAATTAAAATAAAGTTCTTGGAGTGAAACATCTCCCAAGCTGACTCTCTAGCTTCCGAGCAACAAACAACTTCATCAGCAGCAATAAGAATAACAAAGGGACGCAATCTTTACTCTCGCACTCACGTCAATTGTCAGCGGCGATGACGTCGACTCGTACGAAACACAAATTAGCATTAGTATGAGTAATTAACTTAAATACAATAGAACAATTTAGTTTTCGCCAAATTGCACACAGCCAGCGAGCGCACAACAACGAGGCATCATTAGAGGGGGCGACATTGTCCGACACAATTGAAAATTTTGCATGCCAAATAAGGCTTCGGGGGGGGGGGGGGGGGGGGGGGGGGGGGGGGGGGGGGGGGGGGGGGGGGGGGGGGGGG
>JAEIHY010020091.1:0-47860 GCA_018904565.1 Drosophila tsacasi | reverse complement strand
GGGGGGTTGGGGATGTCGACATTTTGGACGGTAATTACGCGAGAGCACGTCAACTGACCGCTTCAACGACTATCGGAGCCATAGTCCTCGGCCCCCTACCACCCCGCCTCATGTACCATGCATATTTGATTTTCAGCTGGGATTATATGTGCTCGCTCGCTTGATATCGTGCACTTAAGAGGATGTTAGGGGGGAGTTACGTGGAATCGGATCTGTATAATTTGTGTGCGATTTTTTTCGCCGGCTAAATGGACATTTCATGACCCAAATTTCTGAGCCGGCTAATGAGCATTTGATTGAGTCGGGTTTTCACTGATATTATTATACTCCTCCCTGCCAAGCGTAACCGAACATGATTTCTATATACTTGCGTGTGGTATGAGATAAGTCAGATAGTTACACGAAAATAGATAAACCATGTAATGAGCACATACCTGCAAAGATAGGAGAGCAAAAAACGCACATTAGTCAAATATAAAAATGTATTTTTATTTTTATTGTTATTTAATTTCCAAGCTGATAACCATAAAGAATAAAGAATATATCGAAATTCCTAACGAATGCTGATTCAACAGATAGGCCACGGCAAAACCGCACTTAACCCATGCTGACCGGCGACAATTCCTTCTCACAGATTGCCAATGGCCCTCGAAATGGGTTTTCCTCCTTTCAATGCCAACAATGGCCATTCAAAAAGCTCAATGATGTTTTCTATGCGCAAGTATTTTTTCTTCCTTTTTGTGTGTGTGCTCCTGCACTCCGTTTCCTTTGGCTCCACCGACATTTCGGAATTAAGCGGTGATTCCTTTCTTATTTGCCGCCTTCCTGGTTCGCCTTTGTGGCGTAAATAGGCGGAAAAGAAAATTATGTTTACGCAAAGGGTGCGGTGTGGCCTGATGGGGCAGTGCACAGTGTCGCAAGGGAGTTTCCGCAGGTTTCAGGTTTCTAAAGCGTACTCCCTTGAGGGAGGGGCCAACAGTGGGCAAATATTGTTTGCATGGGTGAAAGAAATTTTGCTTCGAGATTATGTATTTTTATTATTTAAGTGATAGCTTATTTCAAGAATGTGTTGCTCAGTTAAACATTTTGCTCCCATAACTTAATTTGTAGTTAAATAAGCACGTTTCTACTAGCAAAGTTTATAGCTAAGCCAATCATCAGGATTTGAATAAACCCCAGCGAGTTCACAATCAGTGCTAATTCAGTTAAACTTTCAAAATGTGTTTATTGCAGCTTCGCCGCATCCTTAGTTTGACTTGAATAACCCTTCAATCGAATCAGTTCGACGGATGTGAAGCAGGACCACAGTGCATCCTGCTAGCCATGGAACTCGCACCACCTACATGGCACGCAAATTAAATGAATTGCTTACCGAGCCACAGGGATACCCGACTGCCCCTGCAGCACCACCCCATTTTCGCTGCCATTAAAATCATGCTTCAATGGTTTTTGACCATTTTTGCTGGCTTCTTTTTAGCCCTAGCTCTTCTTGTTGTTGTTTTCGTTGCTGTTGGCCGGGCTTCAATGAAGTTTTTCCAGCTTTGTTGCAGCGCCAGATGAAGGCAGCACAAAAGTTCCAAGCCAAGTGGCAAAATGGAGCACGGAGCATGGAGCACGGTCCTTCATGCCCCGCCCACAGCACCCAGTGCTTCTCTAGGTAAATGAACCTGTGGAACAGGAACACTTGCCTGCTAAATGATTTACGCACTTTGGGAAATTTAATGGTGCAATTTTCCCAGTCAGTCGGGGGGGGTAAATCTTGAGGAATCGCTAAAGGGGGCTGGGCAACCGGAAGAGGATTCAGGGGCTTGTCTTTAATTTGTTATATCAGCAGGGCGTTTCCTCTGGAAATATTGGTATATTTGCAAGATATTTGCTTTGGGGTCTTCTTAAATTGGTCACAGTTTAGCCTTAAGAACACATTGAAATTCTGTTTATCCAACACACATTGCGTTTTAAAGCTATCTCTTATTACAGATAGCATATTTGAAGTTTAGTTTGTTGATTAAGTATTTTTATCAACTAAAATATTGATTGTAAAATTGGAGAGACTCGGTACTCATGCGAAACTCCGATATTTAGTAATTAAGTTAATCAAATATTATTGGAAACTGAGTTACCATTGAAATTTACTTTCTGTACTAGCTCAATCTTAATTGTAAAGGTTTTGCCCCAATTTGCATCAATATCTCCTGTTGCATCAATCTTGCTGGATTTTTTGCCTAGCTATACTCGGTAGCCAGCAATTACCATTTTGCACTATTTATCTCTTGGCAACCCCGGTTTCGTTTTCAATTTTTTGACGTTATTCTGTGGACATCTTTTTTTTGCTTTATTTATTGATGTCAGACCCCTTGTTGAGGAACCTGACAGCGATTCTTTTCGGCTTGCATAAAACATCAAAAGCTGTGTGAAAACAGAATCCCTCTGCCAAGGCCTTAACACGTCCCCCTCCGCCCCTCACTTCACATGCTAAACAAATAAGAACCATGGAGCGGAGAAATATGGAAAAAATGGCGGGAGAAAAACCAGAACTGCGTCGACTGATGGCGGCGGCCCCTAAAGCTGTGCTATGATTTTTTCGGAATGTTGTTGCTTGTTATTTTTTTTCTGTAGTGTAGTGCATGTTGTTCTTGTTTTGTTTTTTTTATTATTTTGTTTTCTGGAGTGAAGAGCAGAGAGCGGGGGAGAGAGAGACGGGCAGAAAAATAAAATCGCATAAACAAAAGGCGCCCTAAAGTTGATTTCCGGTTTCCGCTCAAATGGCGGCCCTGCCTCTGCCCTGCGAATTTTCGTGTGAGAATTCCGTGCGAGATTGAGTGCAGCTGCAGGGTAATTGTAGCTATGTGTGCGTGCGTTCGTTTGGGCGTGTGGGCGTGTCTATTGGGGTGTGTAAATTTCATATTTTATGATTGACTCCCCCGCGCAGTTCGGTAAACTGAACAACAAACAAAAACAACGATTCAACCGAAAATCATGAAATCAAAACTTAAAGTTTCAAAGCACGTCGAGCGAACAGCACAGTGGTCGGCATCTAATAGAATGGTTTCATAGATTTGCTTTAAATAAATGTATATTTAATTGTAAAAAGGTCATTTCTCTTAAAACTGTCTAAAAGGATCTCAAATTATATTTATTTTTCATAGTCAGCAAATTACATTAAAGGTATTCCTGTTTTTATTCTCCAGCGATTTTACTATTTCAATCAGTAGTTACTGCCCCTTAAGGGATTTATTTCTCTTCATTGCTGATTGTATCAATAAATTCACTAAAAAAGAGCTGGAAATAAAATATAAAAGTAAGCAGAATGTCTGCATGAGCGCAGAAGGTTAGGCCGGAGTGGGGGAAAACACATGTTCCTTGCTGCGGCCTAATTATGATGGACGGCAAACACTTCTGGTGTTCTGTGCCCACTAATGAAGGCCTCCCAAGTGCGACAGATCAAACACACAGCACGCGCCGTCCAAGAATTATTTCGACTCTCCGAGGAGCTCAGGCGGAAACAAGGCAAATAGTCAGAGGGGGGAAGTTGCGGGCAGGAGAAGAGCTCTCTCTCTCACACACACACGCACAACTGGTGTGGCATGTGGCATTGTCATTTGTCTTTCGCCTGTAGAGGATGTTGATCCTGCCCCTCACTCCCACGAAAGCTTCCTGATTGCGTGTTGTCAGCACATTACCGCCAACATGTCCAACACATTAACGTGGGGCTGCGAGAAAGAGGTTAAAGAGAGCCACCGCCTAAGAATCGGCAGCTACAGGGTCCCCTATTTATTCAGTGGCCCACTGCTGCCCTCAACACTTCCCGGTCACTTTGGTGGATCATTTGCAATTTGAGTGAAAACAAATAAAAGTATTTTGTCCCTGGTCAGCAATCTAAAAAGTGGAATTGAAAAAAAAGATGGCGAAGCCATGGCTATGGCGGGTTATCTAAAAATACGTATGACCGTCAGTTAAGCTATGTATGTAGTGAATTAGTTATTTAATTTTAATCTGGACATGTGGGGCTTAAGGAAATCTTAATATTATTGAAACCTCAATTTTTATTTTAGATAATTAAAAAAATTATCGATTTATTTAATATAATTTGAATGCCTAGTAAATGCACCTAAAATATGAAACGATTAATTAAAGCTAACAATAACTTTTCCCTATTTTGATGTATTTTTTGTTTGTTGGAATAAAAGGCCAATAGGTTTTTATCTGGACAATGGAACACCCTTTCCGCCTTGAGCTCTTCATTTCTAAGCGCGACCCAAATTCCCCCGCAGTGTGTAAATTAAATTTTCCGCAAGGCAGAACCGTAGGGTTGCTTATAAATTTTCAATTGATGCGAATTTCCCCCACCCCAAACTTTACCCAACTCTATCAATATTTAATTAAGCTTAACCTTTTATTTTCCTCTCACTCGGCGTTGTCCGCAGCAACTTCGACTTCGACTTGCCAGCAGTTTGTCCACCCCGAAAAGAACAACAACAGAGGACAACTCAAATGAAACTTCAATTATTCCACGTAAAAAAATAAAAAAAAAGATGGAGGGTATGCAGTGGTCAAGGCAGGTGTAAGGGGGTGAGTGGATTTTTTTTTGGTTTTACCCGACCATAAACTGTAACTAAAATAAGAAAAACCTTAAGAAAGAAACCGAAGCTTGGAATACCCTAAAATGAACATTTTACCTGTACTAAAGAGACTTATCTTATTAAATATATTAGATCTAGTTGAATTTCTATCAAGTGAGCTTGAGAAAATCTAAAGTTCAAGGTAAATTCCTAATAGTAGCTTGAATATGTTTTAAGTAGAGTCCAATGTTTCAGATAAAAGTAAATCATGCTTTCCGATTCCAAAACTTTAATTTGTAAAGATCTTTTTGAATAGTAGTCATACAAATATTTGTAAAATTCTATGAACATTTGGGGCAAGTTACGGTTCCCATTAGATATATCAGTCAGAGTTCAGGATTAAATTCGAATATACTCTGACAGGAAATGAAAGGGATCAAAAAATGTGGGCGATTTTTTCGTGTTGTTCTTTGTTGTTTTGGCCTCGTCACGATTTTGTGTTTACACGGGGATGGGGTGGGATGGGAATAGGGGTGGGTCATTCCCCCAACACTCACCTCTTGCTCGGTAGAATCTTTTCATTTACCGTTACCTTTGTGCCGGCCATCCCCAAAATGGCCGTTTGCACTTATTTGTTTGGTGATTTGTTTGACTTGCGTGTCAATGATGACACAACACAAAACAGCAACAGTGCCAGCCGCAGTAACAACAATAAACAACAAAGGGAGCAACAAAAACGCTAAGTGAAATTTTTGCCACCCACAGGACACGACCAAATAATAAAAAAAAAAACAAAAAACCTTGGCAAAAACTTATAATAATCATAAAAAAGGCAGCAGACGGCAGATGTCGCATTGCATACAAAAAGGAGAAAGAGCGAGAGCTGGGAAATGGGAAATGAGTGGGAAAACGTGCAAAGTGGGGAAACAGCAAGCTGACCGAAAGCGGAAATTGTTGCAAATGTCAGCAGCATTTTTTGTATATTCGTGTTTACAGCCAGCCTTATTTATTGATGGCCAGAAAGGGGGAGAGAATAGGTCAAGAAGTGTTGCCAGTAAAGGCAAATTTTATACGAATTTTCACACAAAAGTTCGTGCCAGTCGCCAGAGGCACGGAAAGAAGGAATAATTCTAGGGAAATTTGTTATAAATTTTTATTTTATGAAATGGTTTTGAAGACTGACTTATGTATTGAAGGATTTAATATGGTTTGAGTAAACTTTAGGTAAGATTCTTCCGATAAATGTAGTGTGAATTTAATTTGAATGATAATACGTTAAATATAATCTTATTAAGTTTACTTTTAATCTACATAAAATTGCTCTTTTATTACCGATATACCATCAGCGAAATATAATCTTCATTTGCCCAACATATATTCCTCAAAGTGCGAAACATAATCTCCCAGCAAGAATCACCCACAACAATTAAGTCCTTATTCCCATGAATGAAGAATGAACCCACTCTCCGCCAAAAAGAAATCCATTTTTATTATGGTTTAATTACTTGTTTGTGCCAGCTCTCTCCATTTTTTCTTTGGCCGATGTTTGCTGATGGGGAATTCTCGTTTATGAGGCGTTTGCATGTTGTGTCGATTTGATGGCAACGCATAAACAAGAACAAGACCGAGAGCCCAGCGGAGCGACAGACAGAGACAAAGCACTGTATTTAGAGGGAGACAAAGCAGCGACTAATGAGTTTTAAGGGGGCCAGGCGATGGGGCTCCCGGGTGCCATATCCCGGATGTAATGAGCACGGAAAACAAAAGGCTAAAATCCAACCGCAAAATGTCCAAATCCAAAGGAGCAGCAGCACAGCTCGGAGAAAAGGCGATTCCAGGACCAGTTGAAGGAATATTAATGATGGAAAAGGATGGAGGAAATAAGCGATGAAAATTGGGCTCGGTATGGGTGAAGTCCCAGTGGGACGGTGGCCAAGCAAACTTTCCCGACCTGCACTGTTTGCCAGGGTTTATGGCTGCACTACCGCCTCTCCAGCCTCCTCTGTCTTCTCTTTTGCCCACGCATATAGGTAATTAAGAGTTATGTGGAAAGGGAGTCGAGGCCGAACAGAACTTATTAATTTCTGCATTATTTAAGCGTGTAATTTATGTGTTCAGCTGGCATTTTTAATTGCATTACACGGCGGTAGGTTAATGCATGTTAAATGCATAATGAGCACGGCCAGCGGATAGAAGGGTTTGGGGAGCGGCCGGCGGAGAAGTGTCATGCGAGGCGACGTTCCGTGGCGTTTGTTTTATTAATTGAAGTTTAATCAGCGACAGCTGCCACAAGTCACGTGCCATTTCCCATTTCCCCAATGGTCCGAAAAGGTCAAATCCACTGATGAGTTCGATCGCAAAGCCACTTTAACTAGCGCATTACGAATCAAGCAATTGAGCTGCAACTGCCCGGCACTTGGAGCTATCTCAGATCTTTCCTTAGTCACTTTCTCTGGGAGTGCAGCTCCTTTTCGACTCGGTTAGCCTTTAGTTTTTCACAAATTATTTCCGATAACATCTTGAGAACTTTCTTTTCTATTCCCTGGCCTCCGTGGACCTTTTAATAATTTCATTACGTGGAAAATTGTCTTAAGCCAAATTGAATTAAGCCACCTTCCCCATTCACTGGCAGCCAGGAAGGCGTCTTCTTCGTCTTGCCTCTTTCGCAATTTGATGAAGATTTTAAATACACTGTAAGGAATACGGGGAGTTGAGACTCTGGAATTATTGTTGACTATATTCTAGCTGCCTCATTTAAGTGGTCATCACCTGGTAATATCCTTCTAACCTTTCACAGGTTATTCTTAGTGTATTTAGGTCAACTTAGCCCAAACCCAAAGTTTGGCACTTGACTTGGCCTAATGGCGTTCAAGATGCTTCAAGGACTTGGCCGCAAAGTGGACATTGTTAAGGGGCGGGGCTGCCTGATTGGAAATGGAATTTAAAAGTGGCACCGACCGGCCAAAACATTTGGCCACGTAGAGCAATTTGCCAACTGCATCGATGTCGACTTAAAAGCCTTGTCAAATAAAGGAAAAATCCCTAAAAATACGGGGAAAATCCGAAAACTGAACTCTTTGGCATTTTCAGGGGCTAACAGGGGACGGAAAAGAGCAAGGACAAACAAAATGCAAATGTAGATAAGTAAATAAAATACATACAGTTGACATTTTGTTTTCAGGGCTGCTCGGCGCACACTAGGAGGGCGTGAATTGTTCAGCCGAATTCATTGGGCCACAAAGCATTTGCTTTCCCTTTCTACGTCGTATTTGTTCTCTTTTACTGTAGCTTGCTCTTTTTATTTTTAGCTGCAGCAGCATATATAGTATGTGAGCAACAGTTGCAAACTTTTCTCGGTGCTTTCCAACAGCCTGACAGTCTGACGCGTACCACCTAGTGGCCAAAACTCACAACTTTGATATTCTTTGGCCATTATTCTATTTGCAATTTTGAGCACAAACAACGGAAAATAAATAAGCAAATTGAAAAAATGCGAAGCAAAATGATACAAACAAACTGGAAACCTGCAAGTTGGAAGGGAAGCTGCGAGGGGAGAGCAGAGGCTGAGGTAGCTGCCATTTTTGCACATGGCAGTTTCCGTCGAGTGCACATGACAAAAATGTGGAATGTGCAGAAAATGCACCAGCAGAGGGGACTCTGGAGGGGCGAAAGAATTCCTTCGCAAACTGGCAAAAAGTTAAAAGTTTAATTGTGCGCAACTTTGGCCAGGATGTGATGTCAGAGCCCAGGCGGCCGAGCGAAAGGACTTCTGTGACAAGTTCTATTAAGTTTATTTTTTATATTCTCCCATTTTGCATTTAAACAAAGCAGAACGTGCTGCCACAAACTTGTTGGCGGCGCCAGGGGAGCATAGGGGGTGGCATTTTGGGCGGAATATGGGGGCAAACTGGACGTCAGGGTCGCCCGATTGTACAGCACACACTTTTATATGGCAAGTTGCACACACTTGACTGCTCGATGGCCCCAGCAGTCTGCCACTTTGCATCAGTTTCAGGGCTCTTGGGCAGCGTCCAGGTTTCTCGGGTCCCCACCTCTAAAGCATTTAAGCACGGTAAGAATATACTCGTATTGCTTATGGCTTGAAAGGGAAAATATTTGACTTTACAGATTGCTTTATACCTAAAACTTCCTTTTCAATTATTTCTTTTTCGTTGTGGAATTTCGATTGAAGTAGTTTTTAAGACATTCTTCGTGTTTGTTTGTATCTTTCCATTTCTCCCAGTGAATCCTTGGGGAATTGACTTCCCTGGCTTCCACATTAAACGTTTAAAAGAAAGAAAAGCAATATGTTGCCGCCTGCAGATGACAAGCAAACACCGGGACGGGATGCAGCCTGGATCGGGCTTTAGGAACTGCTTGAGGTCTGTGTAAAATATTTACCAACCATCAGCCGCTGTCATACTTTTTTAATTGACTTATCAATAATTCATGCAGCTGGCACACACAGAGGGACACACGTCGGGACCCGAATGGTGTGGGAGGCGGAGCCGAGAACGAATACTCATAAATACAAATGAAGTCAGATTGCAGTGTGAATGAATAGCAGGGGTGGAAGGTGGGGAGTGAGAAAAAGGGGAGTAAGGGGCAGAAAAGAAGGTGAATTGCATTTCCAACTCTTTTCCTCTCCTCCCAGGTGCAGGTCAACGACTCAACTCGCATTTTCCTACCTTGCTTTCTGCTGGGAGATTGCCTTCGTTTACTTTTCGGCTTGATATTTATTTTGATTAATTTAAGTCTCCTAGTCGGTAATATTTTTCATTTTCATGTGGAGCTTTATCTTCCCTGGCTGTGTGAATCCTTGCCTCCTTTTTTTGGCAATGACTGCAGAGCAGGAGCGAAAAATGCAAGTGGAGCCAAGTGATTGATGCATTTTTAATGCGCATTTCCGTAGGAGAAATGCCAGCAGTAGCAGTAAGGTGCTTAACACTCAGAGGAATGTCCTTGCATATTTCTGATATATTCCCGGCATAAAAGGAGCTTGTTATTATATTTTGGCTACGATTTAGGGAGGTCTTTCTACAAATCCTAAAATGATTAACGTTGATTTCAAAACGAATTATAAATATTCTGGCTTTACAAAGAATATTCAAAATCTCTTATTCTGATTTGTTTTCTAACTATTCTAAATTGTTATATGATATGCTTATAAAAATATTAAGTACAAATTTAAAAATCAAATAATATTTAGTTCCTGCAGAGCTGGCAAACTTTTAACTACAAAATCGCACTTCTGCGCGTTTAAGGCCTTCAATAAGTTGGCCGAAATCACGCTCGTATAAAAATCCATAATCGCGGTGGAAATGAGGAAGGTAAAACAAAAGTAAGAACACTTTTTTTATCAAGGATGAAATCAAATTTAACTCGTCCCCCGGGCCCCACCGCTCTCATCCTTTAGCCCAGAGCCTGGCCCAGCTGCCTTTGTGCGAGTCTAAGGCCACGTACCCACTTGACATGAAGGCAGTGCAGCGAGGTGAACGGTGGGTGGTGGCTTAGTGGCGGTAAAGGGCGGTGGGCGGTGGGTAAAGGGAGGCTTGGTGGCCGGGCACGTGCCGCGCGGATTACGCGTGGCATGCTGCTGCGAAGAAATATGAAAGGGAAGCAGCGTGAAATATGTGTAGCATAAGACAAGGCGCATAATCAAAATGTTAGCAGCAGCACCACCACCAGTGGATGCACATGCCACTTACACCACTGCACAGGACTCGCCCTACCCACCGCCTCCCCTTATTTTCGGCTTTATAAAGCAGCAGGGTTCTCTCTTCTACTCTGTTGAAAAACAAAGGGCGCCAACAAAATTGCACGCCCGAGCTGCCAGTTGATGTAGCGCTCCATTACGTCAGGGGAGGCTGAAGGGGCGATTGCAACAGCACTCGACATATCGATCATCATTGCCAGTGCAGCTTGAAAGCAGGCGAAAGTCTTTAAAGGCATCGAATGAAAGCGAGTGATTGAAAGGGAGGAGTTTTTAGATGTTTATTTGTATTTATATGAAGCCCTTCCGGATGGGGATAGTTGTGATACTGAGTTGAATATGTGGAATATGGGGCCTCTTGAAAAAGTATAGAAAAAGTAAGAGGTATAGAGAAAGTCAATCAAATTTGCAGGAGTCAACTTAGTTTTCCAATGGAAACACACAATTTAAAAACATACCTTTAAGACATATTTCAGTAAGGCTTATAAACTCCTGTAACTCTATAAAAATATTCCCATGGAATCTCTTTAAACTGTTGCTTTAGACTTCAGTAGCAAATATATACTTTCTATCCTTATTCTGGCAATTCCTTAAATAAATATAAGCCCGTCAGTATAATCCCCAGAATGATTTGCATGGCCTCTGCTTTTGTACATAAATGTAAATTTTAGCCCAAATTCTAGAAGTCTACTTATACTTTGGAGCTGGCAAAAGGAACTTTTCGCGTCTTGCCACCAGCTCCTGCAATATTTCAGTATGCAGGACTCCGGATTCCGGACTCCGTATTCCCCAGGCTGTCACTTTTGCCGCATTTCGCTGCTGGGCCTTACTCTCCGTGTGTATTTGCGGGATGGAAACTGTCACTCACCTCTTCCTCGTTGCTGGCCGTGTTCACGGAGTCCATGCTCTGGGAGAGTCCCAACGGGGCCAGGGCCATCTGGTTCTCCATTATGGCGTTGCTGCTGCTGCTGTCCCTGCTGCTGGTGCTGGTGTTCAGGTTGTTGTTGCTGTCGCTAACGGCGGATGCTGCTGCAGTTGCTCCTGCGGCTGCTGCTGCTGCTCCTGCTGATGTGGGGGCGGCGCTGGTGATGCTGCCTGCCGGCGAGGGCGTGGTCGGCGCGGAGGCGGTCGCGGAGTTGGACTCGTGGGAGTGCGCTTCGTGGGCGGGACTGTCCGGCAAGCTGCCGCCGCTCGTCGGCACAGCGGCAACGGATGTTGCTGCTGGCACAGTTGCAGCTGTTGCTGCCGGGCTGACGCTGGTGTTGCTGCCGCTGTGCTTACTGCTTGTGGTACTGCTGCTGTTGCTGCTCAGCAGGATGTGCTGCTGCTGCGGCTGCTGCGACTGCGCTGCGTATCTGTAGTAGTGGGCCAGAGATTGCTGCTGGGCCTGCTGTTGCTGCTGGGCCTGCACCTGCTGCTGCTGCAAGTGCTGATTGAGCAGAGCTGCTGCTGCCGCCTGATTGAACTGGGCCAGACGCTGCTGCTGCTGTTGTTGCTGCTGCTGCTGCTGCTGTTGCTGCAACTGGGGGGCGGTGGCGACCGCGTAGGCAACCTGTTGCTGCTGCACCTGCGCCTGCTGCTGTTGGTGGTGGGCGGCAACGGCGGCCGCGAACTGCGTGGGATGGGCGAAGCTCAGCTGGTGGTGGTGCGGATGCGAGATTGAGTGCTGATGCGAGATCGGATGCTGATGCGAGATCTGATGCTGGTGCTGGTGGGCGATGGGGTGGCCCTTGACGGAGACTGAGACGGGCACGGGAACTGTGACGGGCAGCGGCACGGACACGGGCACCGGTACGGGAACGGTCACCGGCAGCACGGAGACGGAGGCGGCACACTGGCGCTTGGGCGACGGCGACAACACCTGTGGGGCACTTGCTGGCGTCTGCGGCAGCGTCGGCCTGCGTTTTATCGCAATCGACGAAATGGTGATGGCTTTTTCAAACACCGCCTGCTGGTTGTTGTTGTTGCCGCTCTGGTTGCTGATCTGGGTGATCGGGCTGATCGGATTGAGGGCCGGGCGGATGGGGCTGATCGGATGGCTGATCGCTACTGGTGTCGTCGACGCTGCTGGCACCAAGTGCTGCAGTTGCAGTTGCGGTTCGGCGGCTGCTGCAGCGGCTGCGGCGGTGGCGATGAGCAGTTGATGATGGCTGCCCAACAGGTCCTGGTAGTTGGCTATTTTGACGAATCACTTTAACTGCAAAACAAGCGAAAATAGAGAATAGAGTGTTTAAATTATTAATACATTATTGTATTGATTTTAAATCACATATTTTTGTTCCAAAATTACAGCTTTAATACTATATATGTTAGTCAACATACTTTCCAGTGCCCTGAGTACTTAAATAATATATGCCGTGATGCGGTAAAACTTTTCACAAATTATTAACATTGTGCAAAAAGATGGCGACTGAGACCTCTGTCCTTGCTGTTCATAATAATAGCAATAAAAATAACGGTAAAAATAAGTGCTAATTCATGAATATCAACCTTGTATCTCTCTAATAACAGTTCGAATATAAATCATAATCCTGCACAAAACAGACACATATCTAAGTAATGATGGTTTCGAATTTTGACTCTGAGTGGAAAACAAATATTTGGCCAGCGGGAGATATTGTTTTCTGGCATATGCAAATAACATTCCGATACTGCTGAAATACTTTTAGCTTATTTAACATAATGCAAATGTTTACACAACGCAACAAGAGAAGAGGGTGGCTGGGAGGACTGGAGCAACGCTGCATAAATCAAAAACAAATATGACGACAAATGTGTTCGACGGAGGGAAAGACAGAGAGAGAGAGAGAGAGAGGAATTTGAGTGACGAACAGTAGGAGACAGAATTGAATGAACTATGTATATGGCTTTTTATTTGTCTTTCTGATTGTAAAGCAACTGAAAAGTCAATGTTTTTCTTTGAATTGATAAAAACAATTTATCAAAATCAATTAATCGCACTGCACTTATTAAATCAGCAATTAATGGAATTGTTCAAATAAAAAGATGAATCTCTTGATTGTCTTTATCGGTATTTTTTAATCAAGCTGCACTTTGGCCTTTCATCCACTGCAAATATGCAAGAAATTCAACTTTAGAGGGTTGGTCAAACAACACAGACAGTCCCTTTATTTCTTGCAGTGTGTGACACACATTCTCCTGTGCTTATCTGGTGGGACTCCATTGCGTAGTTGTGTAAAAAAAATTTAAATACAGCGAGACAACGGCAGCAGTGAGAGAATAACGGCAACCGCAAGGCAAGCAAACAAACAAACAAAGCACAGATACACTCCAGAATTCACAGGAGAGCAGCGCGGGGCAGCAGGGCATCTGAAACAACCTGAAAATCGAGCTGACAACAAACCAAAATTGTATTACAAACGCACGCTTGAGCTGGCAGAAATATGCACATAACTAAGTCTTGAAGATCTTGAAGATATGTTTCGGGACCCCTATATGCATATGGATGTGTGAGTTTATGTGCAAATATATGCAAGGTAGAAGCAGGGCTTTGAATGTGGATTATAGTGGAGCGGGGCAAGGACAAAATCGAACCCAGAATCGAACTTCCACAACCATCCCCAAAAACCACCACAACTCTTGTCACACAAGATACTTTGCATATCTCGAGTTTAACGCTTGCCTGATAAGCGAAACTGAGATTTCAAACTTTCGCACCTAAGACCTCATCAGCTTTGAGGAAGAAGTTTAGCCGGGACCTAATACGAATTTAATATGACCCCCACCATCAACGGACAAATGACGATTCGGGGATGACAGCGGCTATAATCCCGTATGATTAATAATTGACAGCCAGACCGCACTATGCATATATAATTGACAATGAAACATGTATAGTTATGTGTGTGGGCTTCTTCTTCGTATAAATATATTTATCGAGTGGCGTGAGATTTATGGCCAAAAATTGCGGACACTTTGCGATTAATGAGCGGCCAACCAGGCGTATGCGCAATGGCCGGCGAACATGAGAAATATATCATAGCTACATATAGTTATAGCGCATCAAACACCCTAATATCAACAATTTATGGACAGGGCCATGGACTTGATTATTGTGTTGCGCAAATGATATAAATGAAATTGATTTCCGTGTGGGCAATTAATTAATTTTCGGAGCTGTTTGGACAACAACTTGTTGCCATAATTTGTCAGATCGAATCTCCCGATACGGTGGGTATAATAGAATAGAAATTCTCCCCCCGAGAAACTGTCCCATTGATATTGGATTCTCTTTCTCCCTGCCTGCGAAAATCGGAATTCTCAATGCACTTTGGCTGCAATAAATAAGTGACTTACACTAATAAAGTACAGTATTGTTGGCATAAGCAGCCCCAGCAGCGGCAGTAATACAATGGAAAAGGGATGGCCACAGAGAAGGGGCGAAAGGTTGAAAAGGGGGCTCAATAGAAGCCAGAGAGTAAAAATAATGACGCTTGCTATCTACCACATTTTGTTTTTGTTGTTGTTCGTCTATTCCATTGCCATGGAAATTAGCCAGTACAAAAGTTAGAGAAAAAATGTCTGAATACAAAAAAATTGTAGAAAAAAGCGAGTCATAAATATTGCTAATGAATTTCCCGCACGCTTTGCTGAGCTCAACAACAACAATAGCAACGAAAATAGACCCAAACCGAACCGAATCGAGTCTCCCTGCTAAGTATATAGTAAGCTGGAACGGAAGTTGGGAGCGGGAGCATTTGTTGTTTTTTGGTTTTGGCATAAAATAAATATAATTAAATGTAATTTTTATAATGACAAATGCTTTGTGTTCGGCGGCGCGCCCTCCGAGCAATTATGGCGGCGCTCTCGACACAGAAAACACTGAAAGCAGTCGTTAGGCTGAAGCGAAATCTAAATTTGTGTATCCCGAAAGCCGCAGCTCGAACTAGAGCAGCGGAAAGTTGAGTTTGCTGATCATCGATTTTGGTGGCTGGAATAAAAGGCCCAAAATTGAGTTCACCTCGGCTGAAGCTCGTTTGAGCCCGCTGGCAATGTCGATTTGCCTGCTGCTCGCTCGATTAGCTGGCAATTCGACGGATGGCGATGGGGCGATGGAGCGATGGGGCCCTCCGCTCAATCAGTCGAGATTCATTGTAAGAGATAGAGACACACACACGCTAGAGCTAATAGATGCACGCCCACGATCCTCGGGGGCATTATGATGATCAGCTCGGGCGCAAACGGGTTTCGCCATAAAAATAAAGATGATTTTGGCCAGATCACTTGTCAGCAACTGAAATCGCAATTAGCATTGCTAATGCGTGAGGATAGACGAGGCCCAAAGTACCAGTATCTGTGAGTACGCCGCAAGTATCTGCGGCTCCCACGTGATCGTAGATTGCTGCGCATTCCGCACTTGAGATGCGGATTGTTACAGATACTCGCTCATCTCGCGACAGATGCAAATGTATCTCGTTTCGTGTCAAATGCCCAAATTTGTCAACAGCCCGTCGTAGTCATGAAGATGACGATGACGATGATAATAGTAATAATAACAATAACGACGACTATTATTATAGACGGACCCCAGAAAGACACTTGGATGAGCTGACACGCCTAGTGGCACTAGAATAATAACTTGTCTCCAAAGCCCAAGTGGTTTTGGCCATAAAATGGGAAAAGTATCTACCGTGTCATTGTTATTGCCCCCATACTCGAAGCAGTCGCATAATTAATATTTAATAAGCCAAGTCAAGAGCGTTGCCAAAAGTTTTCTCGAGTGAAATATTCTGTTTCAGTGCGGCTCCTTTTTTTAACCTCCTCTGTGTGAGTTTTGTATACTCTTATTTGGGGCTTAGCTATTTGGGTAAATTCTGTATGTTATTCCTTCGTTTGCTATGTCATCGATTAAACGTATCCTTCTGTTTGCCAGAAAAATGTAAGGCTTATTTGGAAGTTTTCTAATATAAACACTAATAATCATCTAAAAATAGTTAAAAGCTAGTTTTTTAATGAAGAACAGGTAACAGGTATATTATATATAATAATAAATAAATAATATAAATTTTGCAGTACAAGAAAACGTCGGTTTGCGTTTGAACCTCGCCTACCAAAATGTTTGTTTTCGTTTTCAACTTATTCCCTTGCTGAAGAGAGAGCAGGATGTCTCGGTTTTGGCTCGTTGCGATGCTTATGTGCCGCATATATTATGATGCTCGAGCAACATTTTTTATAACTTGGCATGCTCCAATTCTTTGGTGCAAGAGCTCGGCTCATGCCTCACGGCAGCCCGTCTCTATTCGCCATCGGCAGGGGGATTTAATGGGGGAATGGGAACGGGACTGGGACTGGGACCAGTAGTGGGCGGGGCGGGGCATCTTGAGGATGAGCCATTCGGAATGTGTGCGCAAGATAGTTTGTTCTGAGCAACTTTTTCCCTGCCTGCCCTGCCTTTGGCTTCGACTCTTTATGTACTCGGCATGTATAGAGAGTCGAACACAGAAAGTAGAGTGTTTCTCCTTCGTTTTTCAGAAAATTACAAAATCCATTAAGTTGCTTGCACGCAACTTAAACATAAATCCATCATACGCCATGTGGCACACATACACGTGCACAGAGAGGGAGACAAGGACAAGTCGCAAGTGGGGGTGGCAGCTCTAGCATGCAGCTCCTCCCGCCTCTGCTGATTCGGCTGCTTTTATTATCCACGCCATATTTAGTGCACAAACATTCAGACACTCGAGTAGGTAAGTAGGTTGGGCTAAGTCTACATCGACGTCTATATCCCCGGCTGCACATAGGTATCCGCCCCCTCCGAAGACATTTCCCCTAGGCCTGCAAGGCTTTCAATTTAATTTTCTGGCCGTCCGACTGACGAACTTTGTACTCTGTACGCTCTTTGCCCGCCCCTCGATGCTTTCGAATCTGCCTTCGATGCAGCAGCCTTTGATGGGATGTGTATCTTTTGGCTGATGGCTGGCGATACCATAAATCATAGAACCGATTACGCCAAATTGCAAACGTTAATGTAATAAAACCTCGGACCCAAAATTGCCCGCGGAGACAGGGGAGATCTGAGAAAAGTAAAACTCACGTCTCTTGGGAGAATTGAGGCGAAGCGAGACAATAGACAGCTCTGTGTGCGAGCGAGCTTGTGTCTGCAGAATCTAGTTCAAAAGTTCAAGCGAAAAGCGAAAAAGCGGAGATTGAAAGGCACCAGAAGACACGATCGCGGAGAAAGGGAGTCGCAGTGAGACTGCTCGTTTCGGGGCTTCTGTTTTGGGCCACAATCGGAGACCCACTTTGGAGGCGGCTTTGTAACAAGGTCCAGCAATAAGTCTTTGTGGTTTTTCGCTTCGGCCGCAATCAAAGTGTAATGCCAGCAGGGCCAAAAGACCGCAAATCAAATGCCAGCAGTGTGCATCAATGAGTATCATGTGGGTGACAAGTACTCGGCATGTGTGTTTTGTGTTTGCACGGAAAGAAATATGAATTTTTGAAGCTAAACTGAGATTTTGTATGGAAAAAAACTGATCATCATAAGCAATAATTTCAGAAAATTGAAAAATTACTTTGCTGTGCAGTCCAACAACTTCTCTATATAACTCTATAAATAAGAATATAAGTTTGTAATACATAATTCAACATGAAATGAGTAGTTCCTTCCTCGATTAGCTTTCTCTCAGTGTTGTTCGAAGGAAACAATATAGTGCGATTAAGGTGAGAGAGCTGCCCCTGGTCCAAGGCAATTTGCAACCGCAATGAACGAACCTAGGAACCGATTACAAATGCTATGACGCCTGACAAATGCCATTGACGTCTCCATCATCATCAATGTCAAGATGCCTCCCATTTTACACCCACTGGCCCTTTGTTGCAGCCATCCCTGCCCGTGTTCCATTAGCATTCGCAATTAATTTCCATCTGTGCTGAATTTTTTCTAAATTTCTAAGCTTACCGCCCAGGGAAACGAAAAGCAACAAAAGGCGAAAAGCAAAAAATCCTACACAAATCGCTGGGGAAAAATCTCTGAGCTCGGATATATAACTTTATATGTCTCCCTCCATATACTCTTCTGTTATTCCGCCAACGGAGGCTAATTAACATTAATTTTGCATAATTAAAGCGACCAGCGTACGGAGGGAGGCTGAAGTCAAAAACAATAGTACGAGCCGCTGAATGTAGCGGGGCGGCGGGAAAATCTCCACGAGCAGCCAGCAGTCACCAGATTATCTGTCAGTGGGTCAGTGTCAAGGGTTTCCCCTCGAGAAGCGAACGAGGAAAAGCTTTTCGGACCCCGAACTCCATTTATATTAATTTCCATTGCCAGAGATGGGGAGATAGCCCCGCACTTGATTACTCAATTATTGTGCATAAATTCAGAGTATTGTCTTTGACATTTAACTGTTGGCTTTTCGCAAATCCTTGGCCAACCACAAATGTCTGTGTGAGAGGCCACGACAATTTGTGGTTAATGTTTAACTCTTAAATAAGAAGGCCTAAGATGTCTGCATGTGAAGTTGTGGTTAGGATAAAAATTAGTACTGTCATAAGGAGAGTGAAAATAGTGTGGTAGTTAATATTGCAAGGACTTGCCATAAAAGGAAAACAAGGATTTCATATGTAAAAATGTATTTAACTTCTGACTTAACTTAAGTGATTGTTCCTTTGAAAACACCATATCTTATATCTTAATATTTCTTTCATATGATTTTCATAAATATGTACAAATATATGTATATATGTATGTTTCTATTAGCTTGACCGCAACTGTCTGAGCCTGGGCCTATATAATTCTACTTCCGCTTGGCCATTGAACAAAGTGCTCTCCTCTTTCTGTGCATTTCTCAAATTGCCTCGAATTAAGCGCAAAGTGCGTGTGCGTCGTCTTCCTCCGTCCGTTTGTTGCTCTTTCTTTTTTTTATAAATTGCGCTTTGTTTATTATGCCAGCTTCGCCGCTCAACGCTGACCCGGCTTGAGAATGATGTCATTAATTAATGTGAATGAGTTCAGTATGATGTCAATTAGCTGCGGAAAGCGCACTTGGAGGCAGAAGCAGCGGCTCAGCAGCAGGCAAAATGCAATGGATAATTTGTTGTTGGTCAGAGAGCCACCCACACTTTGACAAAAATATCAATACTTGGCTTAAAAAAGAGACGGTAGAGTACTGAAAATTAGCAAAATATATAAAAACAAAGTGATTTAAAAAAATGTTTTTGACAAGAAGCTTTAAAGTGAAATAATTCTTGTTGAAAAATGTACAGTTGTAATATTGATCCGTAGCATAAAATGTTTTTTATACTTTACTATTAAGATGCCAATTTAATTATTGTTTACCTTCTAATGAAAAATGGATAAAATGTAGTCAAAGCATTGCAAAGTTTATTTTCAAGTGTATGAACATCTGCTGCACTTGGATAAAAACGCAGACAGACCCACTGACGGCTTAAACAACTGCGGAATCTCTTGAGATTCCTTTACTTATTTTGCTTATAAAGAACATCTCTCGATTACCATAAGCAGCTGCGCTGTGCTTAGGCAAAAGTTGAGAGCTTTATCTTCGGCAGGCAGGAAACTTTGGGCCCAAAGTACTTAACAATAGTTAAGACCTACTCCCAGTCGCGGCGACGAAGGACGGCTGGCGAAATCATTAAAACTCAACTCCCAATGGAAGCGGTATACCCGAAATATAATAACACTAAGTAAATGCAATAAAATGAAAATCCAACTGGGGAAATTTCGCCATGATTTATTGTTGTTGCCGAACAAAAAGAACCACGGCAAAGACAAGGCGAGGAGGAAAAAGTAAAAGGCATTATGCTGATCAAAC
This sequence comes from Drosophila tsacasi, assembly GCA_018904565.1. NCBI lineage: Eukaryota > Metazoa > Arthropoda > Insecta > Diptera > Drosophilidae > Drosophila > Drosophila tsacasi. The sequence goes on along the minus strand of JAEIHY010020091.1, from coordinate 27,797 downwards.
TCGGATGGAAAACTTTTGGTAGCTCTGCTTACTTACGAAAAGATTTCTGTGTTTTTCTTTTGGAGCACAGAGAACTGACTTCGATTTCAACTCACCTGCAAAGATAAAAGAGAAAGAGCCATTAATTTATTATTTATTACGATTTCTTCGTAATTTGCTAAGTAAACTTCAAGTTTTTAAAGTTTTTGTTCCTCATGTAGTGTTCCTGAACTTTGCTCGCTACTTGCAGGGTTAATTAATGAAGCTAGGCGAATATTATTTTGATTTATGGTCTCTAAAAAAGTATACTCAAATAGAAAATGTTTAAATATTTAAAAAATACCTATTATCACTTACAAACGCACAAAATAACAATTAAATGTCAGTGGGAGGAGCCGGAAGATGTGTAAAGCAAAACAAGAGAGACGTTAATGGAGACAGAAGCTCCATAAATTTCTTCTTTTTCAATATTTGAAAGTTTTCCAAGCCTTAGATAGATTTTCCCCCCAGCAAACCCAAATTGCATGTTTAAAACAACCGGACAAACGATTGTTTAGAGCCTGGTCAGTGATTTTGGTCTTTGTTTTTGCAGCCTCGACTTCCGACTGGGCCAATTGTTGCTACAATTTGTTAATGCAAAAAGGCGAAAGGCAAAATATCGGGTCGGCTTCAGCTCCTATTCCAGTCTCAGTCTCAGTCCCAGTTTAGTTTTGTGATTTTGTGGTATGTGTTTGTGCAACGAAGGCGAAACAATTTCTGTGGTCAAGAGCCTTTCACCAAACAAGCAGTTGAGGGGGAAAGAATAGAGTAGAGCTCCGAGTTCATAGCTCACGAACTCCCTTCCCTGAGATTCAGTTCCCTTTTTCGGGGCTGGTCATGTTATCGCCCTCTTTTTGGCCCGGTCAAATCTGCATCTGAGCCCCCTCTTAGCTGTGGCCATTACTGTGGGCCATCCCCTTGGCCAAGGGAATTTGTTTAGCCTCGCCCGGCTCAGAGCCCCGTTTAAACAATGTGCCCAGCCTGCCTTTTGTTTATTCTTGTTCACTCCTCGCTGACTTTTTGGGGTTTCCCCTCAGGATGGGGAAAAATGGTAACTGAGACCTGCAATCAGCTTGCATTCTTATCTGTAAATGGGAAATCAGTCGGAGATACAAAAGCGTATCCATCCCGAGGAATTACCTCTGCGAATCGAGAGTATCTCAAAGTGCTTGCCTGTCTTTGCTAATGATGTGCAAATAACGATAAAAAGCAGAAAAAACCAGTGACTGGCAACTAGAGAGCGAGAGGTGCCAGATAAGGAAAGCCGGATGAATCGGTCCGAGCCAATTCTTCAGTTTCTGGGCCCTCTGCCAGCAGCTGTATTCCTCAATTAGCTTCTGGCGGGTCAGACAGAGAGAAATACAGGGTTAGAGATAGTAATAGAAGGGATGAGCGAGAGAGAGCGATGGCGGCCCACACATAATAAACTAAGTGACAACCCCTGAACAACAAATAAAGCGATGTTTACTTATGAACAGCTCAAACTTGCTCTCCGAATCCTTTTTATCCTCAGAGACAGGTTTTGTATTATATTTGCACATGCCACTTAATGCAGAGAGCAAAATTAGGGAATGTTTTCAAAACAAAAAGCTTGTTTTAAGAATACCAAATAAAACAACTGTATCCCTCTATAATATCATAAACTTACTGTGACTGTAACTACATGTGTTGTTCAGTCTTAAATACTAAAAAACTTAGCTCAAGAATCCCGTATATAGTCTCCATTAATTGAATATTTATAAATATATTACTGATTGTTTTTCGAATTGTTCTATAAAACCTCCTGATTTTTTCCTCTGTGGCTACCTGTTCCCAGCTCTCATGGGGTGGCAGATATTTGCCTGATTGGGGGTGTCTGGGCTCACACACGGAGTGTACAGGTCTCGAATTACATGCTGGCAGCCCTTTTTTATTCCTCTTTTTTGATGGATGGGTGGATGGTTTCCCTTTTTCCTTTTGCTTATTTACTTAAGCAAGAACACAGAAAACTGGTTGTCCCCGACAGAGTGAAGAATCATGTGAGTTAAGCAGGAAAAGTGACAGCGGAACGGGAAGGCGGTGGTGAAAGCGGTGGGGGGAGCGGTGGGGGAGCAGGAGCAAGTGACAGTTGGCACCACGGAAGTGGTTTTGATTTAATACCGCTCAACGCTGAACGACGCAAGATAAACAGATGCTTGCCGGCGGAGAACAGGTGCCGACAGGTGCGAGCAGAGCAAAAAATATAAACGAAAGAGGAGGCCAAAGCAGAAGTCAATTAGGATATGGGAATCTTATTTTTTATTTTTTTTGAGCTGTAGCAGATAACTAATTTTGAGGAACTTCACAAAAATAACACCTTAATATTTTCTGGAATCTACCTAATCTTATTTTTTGTTCTGTATTAATTTACTTAACATCTCAGAAGAGGAAACTACAAATATTGCTGAAAAAGTACCTTAAAACTGTTTCTGTTGTTTTTATAAATTCCCTATTTTAAGGACTTCATTTAAAGCCAAAGTTTCTTGAAATTTGTTTCCTTATTTTTCCCATCATCAATTTTATCATCGCTCCTCCGCTTTCTACCAAACGGTTCACGCAATTTTGATTGTTCTTATGCGGTTTATCTAATTTGTAATTACAGCTGAAAATGAAATTCCGAAACAAAGAGAGAGACGAAACCACAAAACACAATCACAGTGAATGCGAAGGGAGAGGGCTTACGGAGGATGAACGGGAAGTACCAGTTCCAGACAGGCTAAATCCCCCCACTGGGCATACTGGCGGCTTATTGGCAATCAAATTTGGAGCAGAGCTCGTGTCTTAGTCAGGGAATATCGTGGGAACGAGATGAACGAGGAAACGAGGCAACAGGGGAACCAGGGTGGCACAGACTGTGCGGAGTGTGGAGTTTCAGCTGATTAGCATAATTGACTTTGTGTTAAATTTAGCATTTAATTAATGTGGGCACAGCACAGCACAGGCGAGGAGGTAACAAACATTTGGTGGAATTCGGTGTTTCCCCGGAGCCAATACCTAAGCACCGGATCGATTTGAGGAGTAACCCAGAATTACGGCAACACCCCGCACACTTACGAGCGATTGTTGTGCCTCCTTTGGCGCTCAGTTTGGCAAACACATGTGCTCCAATTCCAAGCCGAAAACTCTCCCAACGCCAGCGCTTGAACAAAGCCCGGCCATAATTGACTTTTCCAGCGGAGCAGCAGAAGCCGGCAGGCAGGCCACAACCACTTAACACCTCCCAAACCACCCACAAACAAAGGAGAAGGCACCGGCCCCAGAGCCGGCAGAGCAGAAGGCCGAAGAAGGAAAGGCGCTCTAGAAAACTTTGGGCCAACCCCTCGGCAAAGCACTTAACATGTTCATCAATTGCGCTCTCGCCACTCGCTTCCCAGACACACAATCCCGGTCCCGGGCCCACAGACACCGACAAAGTGTCCCGGCTCACAGGGCAGCCGTGAAATGGGACGGAATGGGCTGGAATTCCTCTGGGGAGAGGGGGCGAAAATCTGGGCAAGCCAAAACAATGCAACGCTCCAAGCCACGAAGAAGCCAGAGCCCCGAAGAGAGTGCCGTGAAATCGTTTGGCGACAGGAAAGACGGCCAAGAAAGTAGAACACATTTCGGCAGTGAAAGAAATTTAAGTCAGAAAAAATTGATACAGAAATATAAAATATAAATATGTTTATAGGAATTTATAAATCGGGGATATATAATATTTAACAATGCTAGTTTGTCTATGCCATGTTCCACGGCAGAAATTAATATTTCCTGAGCCAAAAGACGGGTTGTAAGTTTATAGTTTAAACTTATGCTTTATTATCATTCGAATTATTTTCTCTCAGTGCAAACGGCGCGGGAGTAGGTTGCCAGCTAACGCCTACGCGAGAGCCACTGTAATTTGTTAGATGCGCCACGCCAAAGGCCCAAGCCGAGTCAAGGCCTCAAGATGTTTTGGGCTGTAATTCAAGCTGAGCTTTGGCGGCAAGAGGAACGAAATGAAGAGGAGTCCGCGATGTAGGCGATCATAAAATCTGGCTAGCTAACTTTGGTCAATGTCTAGACAAGAATCTAAGGCTAATGAATGTCATCGCAAAGAACTAGTTAAACCAGTTTAAGGAGCATATGGCGGCTGGGAAAATGGGAGAAAACCAGAGATGCGGATGCCCTTTGGGCATAAGAATATCCCCGGGCACTTTATCTTCGTACCCTAGATGGCCTTTGTTTCAGTTTAGTTAATTTACTTAGAACCTCACGGTTAGCCATTTTTAATAATGATCATTTTTAAAAAGAAGTAAGCTTAGAATGGAATGAAATGGGGGAAAATAAAGCTATAACCTTGAGTTTAATAACTAAAACTTGTATTGCTTAAACCTTTGCTGTTATAATCTAGAGTATTGGGTATCTTATAGTCGTATTTTCTAATTTTTTAAACATCTCGGCGGATGATTAATTTGCGCTTTTGGCCGCACACGCTGAATGGCTGGACTGACAGAAAAGCTGGAAGGTTTCTTCACTCAGCGCGTTGTCAAAGTCGAATGGGACAGAGCTCAGGCTGATGATCACTTTGTGGCGGTTTATGCAAATGAACAGTGATGGGGGGCAATGGAGTTGTCTGGGGGAGCTGCATAAGTATCCGCATAATTACCCATAATGAGTAGAAAATGGAAAGTATCCGCCGACTGGGTTAAGCAAATTGTGGTTGAGTGACCCGAGCGAGGAGAGGGATTGAAGGTAAACAAACATTTTCCCATTGCCGGTCTTCGATTTGCCGCGAAGCACGTAGCATACATAATGCACAGAAACACATAAAGGCTGAGATCTAAGTTCAATTAAAGGACTATGATTGAAGGATTAAACACTTGTAAAAGCTTTCTCTAAAGAGTAAATAATGCAATCCTTCGGGGAAAAATTCTGATCGAAATTTGTATGCTTTCCTATTTTCTTTCTGTGTAGATACGCCAGTACATATCATCAAGTTGAGGTGTAAACAGACACAGAACCCGGGGAGCCGGAGGTGTTAGCAGTTGCGCAAATTTGCATGGCGTCAACAGGTGGCACTGCTGGCAAGCCGAAGCGCGAAATCTATTTATTTAGTTACACATTTCGCCGGGGCTTCGTCTTGCTTTCAACTTCAGCCAACTCGAGTGTGTTTCAATTTTTCAACTTCAACTACTTCGGCAACAGTTTAGCTTGCCACACACTCTTCCTTCTGGCTGCGGGCAATGTCAGTCTGCTCACTCAGCTGCACTTCACTCCTGCTGCTCCTCCGAGGAATTCACACCGCCGCCGAAATGCAAATGCGGCAAGCAGGCACTGAGGCAGCCAGGCAGCGCGGCAGGCGAAATGATGCAACAGTCAAGCTCAGCGGAAAAGTCGAGGCAAAAAGCCAGAGTCAACGTTTTTCTCGTTCGATCTTCGATGGCTCCGAGGTCTCGACTCCAGTCGAAGGCAAACAAAGACGGGCCCCGCGGCATCGAATACTTTGTAATAATCCCCAACTAACAGTTGGAAACACTCGCAGTACAGCGCTAAAATATCTCCATATGATGTGGCTCCGGGGGGAACGAATGTCTTTCTGCTGATGATGATGACGATGTTGAAGGCAGTCTGTCAGTGCAGTTTGCCGAATAGAGATGCCTTCGTGAGAGGAAGTGCTCGAAATTTGTTTAAATAACGTTGTGGGTTTAATAGTGGCATAGATATTTGCAAAATAAATGCCAAATACTCGATTATATCATTTTTAGGAGATCAGTTTTGTAATGAAAGTATTTTAACCTATTTATCTATACATTATCCAAAGATGTATTGGTAAATTCATTTTAAAATTATGTGCTAATGCTTGTCCAATTATTTTAATTATCCAATGGTTTTCTTATACGAGACTCTCACATCTTTCCCGGGCTTTTTCCTTTTCACGCCACCATCTCCGTGGGCCGCAGCACGTTTCTCCCCGAGTTGGCCTCGCTTATTGGCATTCACCATTTCCCGCTGATTTCTGTTGTTTTTTCGTCGAAGCCATTGTCTCTTGAGCTTGGCTTCGGATTCGAATACGTTTTGCTTTATTTTATTTTTATTTATTTCTTTTTTTCGCTGCGGCGCGTCAGAAACTCGTGCATGGGGATCAATCTCTCCATTAGAGTCGTCATCGTAGCTGGGTTTCTCCGCATCTCGGCTGGCACTCGCTTATTGCATTGTAAAGACAGAAGGCAATGTAATGATGTTTGCGTCATGAGCGGCATTTCTAGCTCAAGAGTGTGGTTTGTCTCAGGCCACGGATGTATCTGTATCCAAGTAGCTGAGTATCTGAGTATCCGGGCATCTCTGTATCTGTTGTCGTGCACTTGTAGAGCTCCGTCGCCCGTCACTCACTCGTCTCGCATTTCGCATTTGCGGGCGAATATTGTGTAATATGCATTGTTGTTGGCTTGCCAGGAATTGGGTAATCCATATGGCCAATATCAAATATGTACCACCTCAACTGAAAACGAAACTCTCAACGAACTCGAGGTGAATATATTTGTGTGTATTTATATTTATAAAACTCATATGTGCACATTGAGATAGATTGGCGCGGAACATTTGCATCTTTTGCATAGTTTATCAATTTAAGGTGGCATCGGGGCTAAATCCTTTTGATAAATGGCCCGAAACGAAAGCAGCATTCAACATCTGTATCTCCAAGATACGAAAATATGAAACGGGCAAATTCAACAATCAATCAGAAGAAGACGACACTCAATGCAAATGGCAAATTGTTTATAAATAAATATTTGACATTTTCAGAGCGATCAACGAAGGGAAAAAATGTTTGGGAAAGAGAAACTATTGAAATAAAAGAACTTAAGCGTTTACTGAGCTCTCATTGCATTTTTAATGGAATAGAGAGATTAAATAATAAACTAAAATAAAATTGTGATATGATACAATTTTAGAATATAATAATATATATTATTAATAAGAGGTAATCCTCTAAATCACTGTCGTGTTTTTAAAATAAATACTTGTAATGTTGTAGCTGGCTTCTTAACCCTGATCAATAATTATATTTGTTTTAATCTTGACTAAAATATTATTATAACAACAAAACCAAAATGTATTTTAAGTGTAACCATTTCTTTCAACAATCTGGATTGTATCAAAAAATATATTTCAGTGCATAGCCCTCTTAACTAAGCACGTGCGCCTACAATAAAATTTGAAAATTTATTGCCTGGTTACAGCAAAACGCAGGATACCTTTTCGGCCACTTCAACCCCTCGGTGGTCGCACTCCACCCCCCCCAGCCCTCAGCTCTCGGCTCCTTGACCCCGCGCCTCCTGCCAATGTGTGCGGTGTGTGTGCTTGTATATTTGTATTAATGTTGCATGTTCATTTGGTTTGCGTGCAGGTCTCGCTGCCTTGGCTCCAGCTCATGCTGGTTGTAAATTACAGTGGCCGAGCCAGAGCCAGCGCACTGCGAGCGAAAACGAACCCCTAACCCTGGTTGCAACCCTCGCGCACCGAGGTAGCCGGCATTTGGACTGGTTTCCAGGACACAGGACCTGATCCTTTGCGCCCCGCCTCTAACAAGCCGGGCGACAGCTGATGGCCATGGTTTCCTCTGCTCGCTGGCCCGCAGTTGGCCGTTGGCAGTTGCCAGTTGGTTTTATGGCCACCCAAAGGCCACTGAACCGCACCTTAAAAAAAGGCGCTAAAGCAAACTGTGGCCAAGTCGCAGTTTGATTAAAACTATACACTCGGCGCACACGGAGACAAATACACATGGCTACAGTAATAAATGGCCATACATGGACACATGGGAGCAGCCGCCTTAGGTCTTCAAACTCGGTGATGTCGTTTCTTTTTATACCCTTACATAGGGCTTTATAATTATGCCCGGAAGTTTGCTCTATGGTTTTGTATAAAGATGAAGAGTCTGGAGCGGTTTTATTAGTTAACCCGATTTGGAAATGTCCCTAGACTTGGCCATAAACGGATTGCTAATAACTTCTCTTTACTTTTGAACCCCGATTTATATTAATTATTTTGTTTAAGAAATATACACTAACACTCAAACCCTGCTTCCTACCTTAAGTATTTTTTCTCCCATTATAATATTATCCCTAAGTCATCCCTAGGATGACTTCACTTCGAAAGAGCATTTCGAGCATTCGGTCTCCAAAGGCAACTTTCCTGTTCTCGTATTTTGTAATGTTTTTTGTTTTAATAGCCTTAGCTTGACCTCGTCACCGGTCCGCGTTTTGGCCCAGCGGCGCTCCCTTCCTGACCCGCTGTCTTCCTCTTCCTGTCGCCCATCTGTTGTCTCGCCCTCCCGCTCCCACTCGCACTCGCCTCTGCAGATAGGGTGTGTGCGAGTGTGTGTGCTGGGCGGCTGGATTGTCGTGTTTCATGTCGGAAGTGGAAATTATCCGCAGTGCACTTTGCCATTGCCATTGCCCTGGTGACTGACTGGTTGCCCGCTCTTCGGGCCCCTCTCCTTCTGGCCTCCCTTTGGGCTTCCCTTTGGCTTTAGCATTTTGGTTTCGTTTCGTTTTCATTACCCGCTATCGCAATCCCCAGGCAAGTCATTGACACACCTGTGGTGAGCATTATCAGGGAGAGGGAGAGGTGAGGCCAGGTGAGGTAAGGTTAGGTGTCTCTCTGTTCCCTCTCTCTCTCTCTCTCTCTTTCCCTCTCGCTGTACACATTCTCTGGAGAGTTTTGAGCATTTGCAGGCGTTTTTCCTGAGCGAATTGCATTGTTGATGGCGAATTGGAGAATATACCTATAAAATGTTTGAGTACAGGCCCCCAGATCGTTAAATAGCTATCCAGGTTATGGTATATTATGAACAGCATCTTATTTTAGTTGATTTTCAAGAAACTGTCACACAAACATATTTAAGAACTTTGTTTCTTCGATTTTCATAGATTTTTGAAGTATTTAATGAATGATATGCCTAGCTTTCTTCTCTTTTTTTCATACTTCTTGAGTTCTAGATGTAGATTTAAATAGCCTTTCCAGATTTTATACTTAATTATTATAGAGTTCTTATTGATTATATCAACGATTTTGGGCTACATTCAGCTTGGGTGCATTAAACGAAATTATCAAACCAAACTTTCTTAGTAAAACTGGCTTAAATGCCAGCTTTCAAACAGTTCAAGGTGATTATTAGCCTTTCCTTTGCCCTTATCATTTTCCTCTCCTGCCTTTTCTCGACAGAAAACCATTTCGGAAAAGGTAATTTCCCAGAACAGAAATTCCCCCAACCGAAAATAGAAAATAGGAAACACAAAAGTTCAAATAACACTTCCGAAAACCATTTGCGATGTTGGCGATAATTGTTTGTAACTAGTTACAAACCAGACCCGCACGCCCTGCGAAGCAAATGACCCTTATAAGTCGAAGTGGCGAACCTCATAACGACATTTGGGCATTCGCCACGCATTCCACACTCTCCCCAGAACTGAGAGACTATAGAACTCAATGATCATTCGATTCATTCAGGCTGTATGGCAGTCGGGAGAGTTCCCAACTTAAATTCAATTAGATCTTATTGATGATTGATTTCTATTGGGGCGGAGAAAGAGAGCGGGGTCAGAGGTTCCCTCGATCGGAGCAGAACTGTGTGGTCAGGCGTCTTTCTCTCCTTCTCGGTGGGAAATCGTGCGCTAATTGTCTTTAATTCAATTAGGACAGAGGCACACACTCCCCACACACACGCACACTTCACTTAAATTGCGGTGACCTAACGAGCCACTGGTTCCCCTCCCGATTCCATCAGATACTCGAATTTATCTCTCAGATTGCAGGGCCCAGATGATATCGACTATTTCCCATATGTAATATCTATATACTTTATGGATAGTTATATTATTTCCGCTCCCCGAACACAAATAAGCACGCACACAGTCAGCCAAACAATCTAAGTTTATTGATACAGTTTCCTATCCCGTTCTCCCACTGATTCGCTGTCTCATAGCCGGCCAACAAATGGAATATATGAAAAACAAAAAAAAAAAACAAAAATTCATCCAATTGCTCAGGCTCATGTTATCAGCTGAGGGCACATATAGATACCTAGATACGTATTCATATTATTTGTGTTCGATTCGGTCCTCACTTTTAACGATATTGTAAACAGACACTGTTTGGCCATCACCACCGATAGATAGATAAGTCGGAGTTGGGCTTAGCTCCGTGTCGCTCCCTCTCACATTTCTGGAGACAGCTGACAACACTCTCCCCCAAAAAAATCACCCCGCCAGCCATCGATCAGTGCGACTTATTGCGCGGCTCGTTAGGCGGCGACCCATGACGGATATTGTATTATGTATATTGGGAGGTCTGGGTCGCAGCTCTGGCATTCCGGGCGAGAACGGGACGCAGATATGGAGTACGCGGCTGCAAGCTCAATGCACGGTGAGAAAAAGTTTCGAAAGTGCATAGTTCTTCAAGGTTTCCAGGAAAAAATTCTTGACCGTAGTTATAGATTTATTTAAAAGGGGGTTAGAAACTTTAATCTAGAGAGTGCCCAATAAGTTTACATAGCACATCTCTAAGATGAAAAGCTTGAAACGGTTGAAAAATCTGAATTAAGTTATCTAACAAGTTTACAAATTTATTGTAAAATCTATTCCAGAATTTATTCAAGAAAAGATATCATGTTTAAATCTTAAAGATGATTCAATATAAAACTAAAAAAAAATTAAATTAAAACCCCAACAGTCATCGCAGCCCGAAGAAGCCAACTAAAACTCGAAAACAAAGTTAGAAAGCAACAACTTCTGGGCATAGAAACCTTGTTTTTCGCTGTGCAAGAGCATGACTTGCCTAAAGTTCGCTTTTCTCTCCAACGAGCTATGTATCTTACTCTCCCATTGCTTTGGGTTTATTGTTTTAGTCGCCTTGCTCCGCTTCGCGCTGAGCAGCTGCCGGTGCCGTTGCTATTGTTGTCGGCTGTCTATATAGACAGTCCGGGAATTATATAAAGTCAACAGCGGCAAAAAAAAGCAAAAGCAAAAGCAAAAGCAACGGCAACGCCAGCCACAACTACAATCTACATACAGTTCACTTTAATTGACATCGATAATTAAAAAACTATTTTTTGTTTGACTTTTTCTCCAGAGTTTCCCCATCGCTTGCTGAGCTAAGCAGTTTTCTCTCCCTTATTTTCGTGAGCTTGCATATGTTGCTCCATGATCTATAACCTCATTGCCTTTGTCTGCGAGATACTTGATCCACTTTCCCGACTCTTTGTTGTTTTAGCCGCAGCCACACAAAGGTCGAGGTGCTGGCTACTTGAGACCGAAAACCAAGTCAAGTGGCGAGATACAAGTTTGCCCTTCCCCCCACTAAATGCTCTATCTGTTGCCGTGATAATTACCCAACAATTAATAAAGTTAACCACTTTCGTTGCTTGATATCTACCTCATGCCCAGTCAAGTGCGAGGTTCTGATTACGAATCATGGAAACTATCGCGTTCATAAAAATGAAGAAGGTTATAAAAGGAACGAGGAAGGGGACAGTAGGCCGTACGCCTCTGACACACATAATGTAATCGCTTATTGGTATATTGATAAAACGAAAGAAGGAAATAAGAACTTTTATGACACCAAGAAGTTGGCTTAAGATAAGAATTTATACCTAAACAGTAGCAGCCGGCGCTTGGTAATTGAATTTGAGGCAGTTTCTTCGTTTCGATAGTAGATACTGCAGTCATTTTTGGTTGAAAGCTAAAATTGGTCATGTTTAAAGGCAGAACTCTGGACGTTTACACACTACTGTAATTTCCATTTTATTTATTAATCTTTAGCTTTGAATATAATTGAAATACTATGACTCATAGTTAGTATCATAAATAATTATCTTAAGTGACTCCAACTTTGAAACCCCACTCAATACTCACTTCTAGCAACTCTGCTCTGTAAGCATATTGTTCGACTCATGCTGAAGTCAGAAAAGTAATTACAAACAATAATAACTGAAAACTATTTCGCAAGTCGACCCTCAAGAGGAATTCCTGGAAGTTGTCGCCAGCTCCCAAGCTCAACTCAGACATAGATAAGCCCCTATATCGTAGGTACTATTTGTTGACTGGCATGCGAATAAACTCAGCCTATGCATATACTTTTTATCGTCACGTCGCAACTATAAAGCATTATATAATGGTCCGGCCTGGTGCGGCTGTTCGCGGTTCTAGTCAAAGTTCCCATTTCGAAGTTCCCCCCAGGGCTGCCCCAGCGATAAGAGTTCTGCTCCCTAAGCATAATTAGTGGGTCAAGTACAGAGTGGTGGCAGTGGGGCAAGGGTGGTTCGAAAATCCAGCTCACGAGTACGAATCTCACTCGTTAAACTCTTTGATTTCCAACAATTAAATGGGTTTTATTGATTTCCTAGAGACTTATATGGGATTTTTAATAAAGGCTTTATGAATATTTCTACATTTTGTATGGCTTTCGCATGTTTTGATTTCTTTTTGTGAACTTTTATAATTTCTTTGAAGCCCAGCTCGATGGCTATTGAAATATTTTACCTTTTTGTAGTTATTATTTATTTATTTTCCTCTCGTTTCCTTCTGCTGCTGGTGCTGCTGCTGCTGCTGTTGCCTGTCACTTTTAACTGGTTTTAGTGCCGTGCTGTTGGTGGTGTTGCTATTACCGACGTTGTCGGAGTTTTACTTTTCAGCTGCACTGTAATTGAAATTTTTGTAACCGTTGTTGCTGTGGAGCATTTCAAATTGTTTTGCACCGCCCACTTTGAATTATTTTTTCGCGTTTGATATAGGTGTATATGCACTGGGGAGCTCGGTGTTTGTAGATTTATGGTTGGTTCTCTGGTTCAGTTAGGGTTTGTAAATCAAAATTTCGTATCACAATTTTTTGGTTTCTTTTTTCTCAGTTTGCCTTGGAAATATCCTCACTTTGATGCCTCTGCGGGGGTTATAAGTGGTGGTAGCAAGGTGGTTAAATCGTCGGTTGCGTAAACGCCGGTTATTAGCACATTTTATTGTCTTTTATGCAACATTAAATACAACAAAAACCCAGCCCGGAGTTGAAAGTTCTTGCATTTGCGGCGAGCTGGCCATAAACAAATAAACCTGTTAGCCCGGCCGAGAACGCAGCAGCTGATTTATGTTGCTTGCTGGGAGATATATGCACGAATATGTATATTTATAGAGGTAACGTTAGTGAACCGGTTTGCGTCTGGTGTTCTTGGCCCGCAAGCCGAAAGTCTTGGACTCGGGCAACAATTGATACAATTTGCGGGATCATTTTCTGCTGGCGGTGGCTGTTCTCCGTTCGATTTTCATGGCCGTTAGCGGGTGTTTGTGTGTGGGAAAGCCCCAGCAAGCGGACCCCAGGCTTTCGGACCAATTGCATAATGAGTGCAGCAGCGGTAAGAACGCTTGGAGTCAACGACTTTCACACGCCCAAAACCAAAGCCAAAAGTCGAAGGGAAGAGGGCCTAATGAGGGGAAAGGCAGCACAGTCCGAGAGTTGAAAAGGTCAGCGGCACTTGCGGATGGGATAAAGGGGAAGAGCGGCACAGATTGAGCTAAATACACGGACAGAAAAAAATCATGTAAGAACCAAAATAAATTTCAGTTTCATTTGGAGCTGCCCCCTTTTCTAAATCTATGAAATCTTTAAAAAATTAATTCCTGAACCTTTAACGTTTTGCAAGTCGTTTTCGAGTTGACAAAATTAGATTAATTGGAGAAAATAAAAAGAAAGAGTTCTGTACAGTTATGTATAGTTTGTAAACCATTTAATATTTATTAAAAAATAATCAATCATCTCAAAGAGACAATAACTCAGTTTAAATGAAGGCTAAATATTTCATATTACTGCCACTTTTAAACATCTTTTCATTTTTTAATGCTTTTTTTTGCCAGTGTATTCGCTGACCAAGTCCAACTCGAGCCCGATCCCATGTCCGCATTGCTTCAGCGGAAATAATCGTAAAGTAAGGTACCACCGAGGGCACCAACAGACACATAAAGACAAAAGCCAGGTTCAGATGGCCAAGAAGCAGGCGAAAGAAGAAGCAGATGGAGCTGGCCAAGAAGCAGGAGGCGAGTGAAAGAAGCAGTAGGCAATGGGCATAAAATAAAAGTTTAGCGCAAAGCGGAATTGAAATGGATGGCTGGCCAAGAACTAGACTCTCGACTCGACTCGGGCCAGCTCGCCCGACTGTTGACTGTTGTCGACTGCTGTTTGAACTTGGCTAAAATAAATAAAGCCATACAACCGACCAACTGGGAACAACTCCCCCCGACCAGTCCCCGCTCCGGTCGGTTGGGTGTCAGAAAAGTTTTGTCGCTGGCAAAGTTAACATTTCGCACCCCAAACGAAAATGAAATAGTTTTCCTTTCGCCCCCTACTTTACAGATCCCGAATACTGCAGAGACTTGTTTTTGTGCGCTTTTTTGTTTTTCGCATTTTCCGCCTCTTTCGGGGTGATGTATTGGATTCATAATTAAATCTTCTGCTAATTGTGCGGCGCTCGTAATGAAGACGTAGAAGAATGCGTCGAAACTTCTGAAGGCTCCAATTAAGTGGATTTTCGGCCAGCCAAACCGAACCGAACCAATGGGGGAAATTCCTGATGCCCTGAAAATGGTTGCCACATTGCAATCGCATCACGCAATTGCAGTGCGAACTGGGAGGCTAGAGTCTCGTCTCGCCCGTTGCCAAGGGCTTTGGATTTCAATTTGCGGTTGCAGCTGCTTTCCTTGCCCCCTCCCCTGGCCAAATGAGGAAAATATTTTGCGGTTCACTTGCAAGATTATGCCCGGAGATTGGCAATCCCTTACTAACCAGCTAACTAGCCAACACTACGGAAAGCGCTCGGCTGCAGACCGGCAGCTGGAAAATTTCCATAACTGAAAACGGATCTGCGGCAGTGCATTGAAGGTGACTCGAGGTGAACAAAACTTGAGCGATATGGCCACAGCTTTGATTCTGATCTAAATATGTTTTATGTTTCTTACTTCCACTATGAGAAATATTACTTAATCTGAGAAATATTATAAGGAAAACGCGTAAGAAAAATCCAAAAGGAAAGATAGATTTAAGCTGATTGAGAAGATATTTCCAATTAATGGTAAGTTTAGTGGAATATTTTCCTATGTTTATTTATAATTTTAATTTTAAAATCAATTAGATGATCCCACGTGTTGTTAAAAACAAAGAACAACTTTCCATTTTAAGGAATTTGTAATCGTAAAGTTAATTGAATATCAAAATAGTGATGGTTTACTATTTTTTTGAATAAGACATTATGTAAACGCCGTTCGCCGCTATTAATTAACCACCCAAAAAGGTAAACGACTTCAATGGGTTTTCAAAACGAATGCTCGAATCAATTAATTAAAATCGAGATGGATATTGCCTTTCATTTCTCCGATCTCCACTCAATATGTTCACTTCTTCACCATCCATCCACCGACTCTGCAGATTCGTTCGCTTAGAGAAATTTGCATAGCTAAATATGTGTTTAAATATTTATTTTTCATTGTTTTTGGTTCTTAATGAATTTTTTGTGACTGTGACTGGGGCTATTGCGAGTTTTTTGTTTTATATATTTGGCTTTTTATTTATTAGCTGCTTTGCATTTAACCCAAATAAATGGGCGAGCTAAAAGTTCTTGGTTTCTGTGCGGATTGTGTTTCACCCATGCGATTTGTGTGCGTTTCAGAACGTGACTCATTGCAGGTTGTTGTCTATTAGTTGCACACGGCGTAATTCGTTAATAAACAATTGCTGTTCTCCGTGCTCGCGTGCAATTAATTGTTGAATTAAAGCAAAGCCGCGCTTGTGAAACGGAGCCAGACTTTGAACGGTTTTTCGAAATTCACGAATTACACATTCACATTCACGAATAATTGCCCGCTGTTTCCGCCTTTTGGGTTCGCGATTTATTTGTTTGATTTATGCGAATTGTTTCTAGTCGCGAGATAGGACAACTTTCCGCTTTTCGTTAGTGCAAGTATTAGTTTTGTATTTATTTTGTTTTTGGCTTTATCGCTCGGCTGGCGCATTATTTACTTTGATTTACAATTGGTATTTCAAGTTTCCACCGCTGGGCTGGGTAATCGGGCTATCGGAGGGGCATTTTAGCTAGTTAGTTACAGTTATTGCAATTGTTGTGCTTGTTCTATTTGTTGTTGTTTATTGGCTAGTGGTTCCACACGAGACGAGTTCAAAAATTAGACTGACTCGGCAGCGCCAGCCGAAACAATATCCAAACTTATAACTCTGCCGCGACTTCGGCTGCGCTCGGCGGTCGTTCGGCTCTCGCTCGGCTATGGCGGCGACGTCGACGGTGGCAGCGCCGCCAGCGATTGGTTGCTTGGCGACAGTGTTGCCAGGCTATGACCACCGCATAAGCTAGATTCTGAGTAAAAATAAGTTAAAATAAACTATTTATAAAAAAAACCTGATTGTTTCTAAAGCCGAACCTAAAGTTAACACTATTAATTTAAGTTGTAGTAATTTTACGCTCTATTTAGTTGGATTATGGCCGCAGCATCGCGAGAATTTAAATATTAATGTCAGATCTTAAGAAGAATAAAGGTTTACCATATGTGAGGTTTTTAAAAAATCTTTTATATTTTATTTTAGTAGTTTCAGATTTCATAAACTTTTCTATTTTCATGCATGAATCTAGCCTTAAATAATCTGAGCTGGCAACACTGCTTGGCAATCGTCCTCTCACCTTTCCCCTTCTCACAGTCGTACTTGCTCTTTCTCTTTCTGCCCCTCCCACCTTCTTTCGCCCACTCTCTCTTAGCGGTAAAAATTTTCAGCACCGTTCGGCATTTTCCTGACATTTGTTTTGCTTTTGCGTTCGCCAGTGGCCCCCAAAAGACAGAGAGAGAGTGAGTGGGGCTCTTGGCGGCCTGTGGATTTTAAGAGAGTAGTTCGTGTGGATTCCATCTAGCTAAGAGACCCCTCAAGTAAGATTCTATTTATGTTTTTTTAGGTACTGCTAGCTGGTATTCGTGTCCCCAACGAAGAGAGGGGCTGGGAAAGGGGGCTGTTGGCGGTGGGAAAAGCGTTTGTACTCTTGAAACATGAAAGCGAAATGTTCCGAAACCCTCAAAAAACTGGAAAAATGCATTTCGCAAAAAGAAAATGTTTGAAAAAAAAAGTAATAATATAGATTAAATTCTGGTTTCTTGGCTGTAAAATATTTAGGCATTTCTCTGATAAAACTGATGTTGAAATCTTATGGGGAGGCTCTATTGATTATAATGTTAATAATTATTTATGCATAAATTGAATGAAATTACAATTAAATTTGCAAACAACTTTTCAAGAACCCCATTGGGTTCTTGTCTTATGTCTTAATAATATTTATAAAATTGTAAAATGTATTCCTATTATATATTTTAAATTATTTTAAAGACTCAACGTTGGGTAGTAACATAATTTTTGTTTAGATAATTGTGTGTTAAAATTGACCAAAGCCCATATATGTATGTTTATTTACGGTTTCCCATTTTCCTGCGGTGCATAACAAAAGCTTAGTGAAAAATCGGCACACTGACAATAAATCACGTGCGGCTTCCCTCAGGTGAGACTGTGCGTGTGTGTGTGTGTATGGATGACGGTGTGTGTGTCAGCTACTTTTCCAATCAAAAAGCAAAAGTCTCGTCGTTGGGGTTGCTGCTAGGGGAGTTGGCAGTGTGTCATGGAAATGGTTAACAAATCATTTGCCATTTTTAGAAATCTACTTGACTCGCACACACCACACTCAGACCCGACACCCGGACGGGGGGATTATGTAACAGGCAGGAAAACTCAGTCGCTAACTAACTAGCCCCGCTCCTGCACCCTTCCCCCGGTGTGTGGAAAACTGGATCGCCGCCGCAGAAGAGGTGGAAAAGCCGGACGGGCGGCGGCGGGACTCTCTGGGAGTGTCGCCCAGACAGGCTTGCGGTTCAAATTGCCCGACCAGAGCCATGAACAACACTTAAAACTTCATTCGCCATATGCCCCCGCCTTCTCTTTTTCCCACTCCCTCTTTTTTCCCGGGACTTTGCCTCGTTTTTACCTCTTTTCTCCAGCTATAGTTTCCTTTTTTTCCACGGCGGTGTGGAGCTCTGAAACTTGCACTTTTTCGGGTCCCCGTATAAGGAGTGTGGGATCGGGAGTGGAGAGTGGATACTGTGGATATAGTGGATGCGGGATGTGGGAGCATCCATCCGTCCATGGGAGTGCTAGCCGTGTCGGTGTTCATTAATTGAACAGGTCGAAAGAGCTCGCAAAAAGCTTGACCAAAAAGGTTTTCTTTGCCACCAAATTAGTCTTTGGCCCACCGATGATGCTTTATAATAGTTCTGCGGAGCTGAGGTACCAAAATGCACTTAAAGCGGGCATTTAAAATGGATTTATTTGAGGAAAGGCGGTTATTAAAAGAAAGGCGGTTAAAACAATAAGGGTTTCGGGTTATAGGAAATAACTATACAGAGTAGGTAGTATCATTAAGAAAGTTTGTATCAAGCAGTATGTAGTTCATAGCAATCTATCAATGAATCATGCATGCCTCCCCCGGTATCCGGGAAATACCTATTGAATCTAGAGTAACCATTTTGTATATGAATAGTTAATAACCAGCCATTAAAGCCTCCAACTTGGGCAAAGGGAATTGGAGCTCCTGCCACGAGCCCACGAAACCTCAACCACAGCCCGTCGTTTACACATTTTCTTTTGTTTTTCCTCGATAATTTGTCATAAAAATTGATCAAACAACCCGGAATAATGACAAAATGCAATTTGCATGTCATGAGTCGCAGCACCCTTCCCTGCCCTGCCCTGCTCCTTGCTCCGTTCTCAGCCAACCTCCATATCATTTATCCTTGAAGGCATTGCATGTGTGCCGTGGATAAAACAGAGGGGAATTCGTTGTACACAACGACAGGCAGTCACGATAAACCATTTACAATATTTATTTATTCATAACTCAGCAAGTGGAATTAACTTTACATACAAGATGGCTCGGTTCAGTTTAGTTCGGTAATAGTTGGCCGGATTTAGTTTTGGCTTTCTTTCTTTTTTTTTCTGTTATTCCTGCTTGGCATTAGCCCGGTTGTTTCATGTCAGGCTACGATTTCCTTGCGATTTGCGTACACAAATTGAAAATTGTGGGTCGGAGAACGCTGGAGGGGACTGGGCAGGAGTCCAGGACCTCCAGGACTCGGCTCTGACGTGATTTGCAGTCATAACTTGGTCATATTTATTGACTCTGCCGGGCCTAATCAGAGAAGGGCAGGGGCGGCAAATTCCTATTACCAATTCTTGTTTATGCATCGAAAACAAATTCTAAAATTCAATTTTCCGCCTCTCTCTTTTGGGAATCCAAGCAGTCGAGTTCGAGTTCTAGTCCGGCCTGTTCAAACAGCGTCCACATTGCCATTGCCATTCACTCCATAGCCCGATGCTCTTAATGTTTGGCCAATTGTCCCAGGTAGACGGCAGACAGCAGACGGCCAAACACAGACGACAGTCGGCAGCCGGCCTGAGCTGCCTCTTCCTCTGGCCCTGGCTGAGGCCAAAGATGGGACAGGTGCTCAATACACTTGGAAAAAAGACTTTGCCAGAAAGAAAAGAGGCAAGAGTGGCTTAAGTGCAACGACATCTAAATACAATTCAACCAGAAGTAAGGTAAAGAGGGAATCATGGGAAGTTAGTTGCATGAATTGTATGCTGTTTTATGTATAATACAGATACCGAAGTAGGTTCAATGTAATTTATAAATATATAGATATATCTATACAATTTCAAATTTCTGCCTAAAATATACCCAACTAATGTTGGTAATTTCTTTCAGTGTCCACTTCGTACTTTGTTTTGCTTGTTATAAATTCAGGAAAATATGGAAGCACACAGCGAGAGAGAGGGGGACACACAACACGCGGCACAAAGTCAGGTGTTTCTATCAAGGCATATGCTTTATGTATTTCCCTGCTGCCTTCTTCCGAGGGTCACTTTTTCGGGCAAGGTGAATAGACTGGGGCGAGTGTTTCGGAAAGCAGTCCATCGCAACTGCAGCCCAAGTACGACGCTGCAATTGCAATTGCGATTGCCAGAAGACAATGACAGTGGCCATAGCTGGTGCTGGGGTCTGTGGGGCCCAGACAGTGGAATTCCGTCCAGTCAGGCCAGTCACTGCGGCACTTACTTGCCGTGAGTTGGCCACTTTTTTTTCGGTTCCATTCGATTCTGCAGACGACCCAGGCCGGACAATGGCAATGACCACGGCCAGGCGGGCGCATAAAGCAGTAAACAATCATAGAAATGCATAATGCATGTCAGATTAAGAAATTATTAGCCGCATGCGAGTGGAGAGGGGAGTTGTAGATGGAGTTGGAGTGGGAGATGGAGCCAGAGCTGAAGCTGGGGTTGGAGTTGCAGTTGTAGTTTGGGGTTTCCCTTGGAAAGAGGGGAATTCCTATCTTGGGGCAAAGCAGTTATAGAACGGACAGTTTTACATCATTATATAAACTTAGAAAGCCGTCTATCACTCTTATATAGCAATACATTTATTTTAAATTAATATTATATGCATAATATAATACATTTTTCAATCAATGTTGTGCAACGCTTGCGTCTCTGAGAAGTAACTGCATCAATGTTAATCGCATTACTAGCTTGCATTTTTAACAATTTCTTTTCACAACATTCAATTTCTTTCTCGCAGTTTGATTTCAACTGAAAACCCCAAGTCTGATTTGAAAAACACTTCTAATGGTCTTTCCATCTGGACTCCGCTTTCTAGCGAAAATGTACCAGATGCACGAGGAGCTCCCCCGCTTTACCGAAGCATAATAGAACAAAAGTCTGTCATTCAGGGTGGCTAACTTATGCAAGTTCCACCTAGAGCATCCCCGCCGAACACAACTGAGCACATAATGCCAAAAGAGCAATAATAGTGGGTGAGTGGGAGATAGAGGAGATACGGTATGGCATCAGGAGGGTCCGGTCCGGGTCCGCAGTTGGGAGGGACAAATGTTGACGGCCATGCTTCAATGCGTGCGCAGCGGCGAATGCTTCCGTTTCCGTT
Source organism: Drosophila tsacasi (assembly GCA_018904565.1). NCBI lineage: Eukaryota > Metazoa > Arthropoda > Insecta > Diptera > Drosophilidae > Drosophila > Drosophila tsacasi. The sequence continues at coordinate 6,724 of JAEIHY010020091.1, read as the reverse complement.
CTTAATAGCTTTATTGTGATTTACTCAACAACAAACAGTAGGGCCAGCCAATAACAGCGGCCACTGCAGCAGCAATGAGCGAAAGCAATCAACGGAATTACAATAGCGTTAAAAAAGAGACAGTCGACGATAACTGATAAAAACAGCATTCAGTGATTGAGAACAATCGAGGAGCGAAAGAAACGTTAAGCCCCCAAATAAAGCAGGCGAAATTTAAATGTTGGAAATTACTTTAATGGGACAGGTGAGAATGGGCGTGTCGCACAGAAGACCGGAAAATATGGCAACTTGTGCGAGTATATGCCGAATATACATGGGCCCACCTATATACGTATGATGGCTGACATTTCAAGGCTAACGAAAACAGCTAACAAAAACCGCTCGACAATCGGCCAACAAAGCACCGACCAGCCGCTTTTGAGGCCACTGGGTGAGTTACAACCCCATTTTGCATAACTCGTGGTCTAAGGGGTTGTGCAGAGCCTGTCAGTCAAGCCAACTACAGCAACCACCCGCTCGAGCGGGCTCGTGGCTCTAAGGCACTATAAAAAAAATATAAAAAAAATATATAAATATCTATAATTATCCAAGAGTCTTTGCTCAGGCACCCACAGTTCTTTTAAGCCAATACTTCTTATATTAAAAGCTATTAAAACAATTGCTTTCTTATTGAACAATTAATATTGCAGTACATATTTATCTTGAATATATATTGTTAGTGCTACAAGGATATTTAAATAGCTCTTAGTAATTATTCCAACCATAACAAAATATAAATATTTTAAGAAAATATTGAGAAAAATATTGCTTAAGCTTTCAAGTGTTGAATCGAAGCATTGATTAAATTGAATAACTTTAAAATCGCACTAAAACCCAACTAATTGTAGGCCCATTAGTATTTGTTCTATATTTTTATACCTCATATTTTTGAAAGTGTACTGAACTTCCCCACTGAATGGTCAACGTTCTCTGGCTTACGTCACACGCAGTACAATAAAAACAAACAAAGGAAGAACAAAAACGGAAACATCATCCAAAGCCGAAACTTTAATGTTTTGCTTTGGTGTTGTCTCACTTTATGCCAAATGATACGAGTATATGGTACAAATGGCGCACATAAAGCGGGCAGGAAACCCGGGATATAGTCAGGCTATACCAGAGGGCTCCCTTACTATATAGATACGTCGGTTGGTAGTGGTATATGGCATTTGGAAAAGTGGTTGCTTGGCCCGAGCTGCTTTGTTGCTTGGTTGCGTTTCAAATGCTCAGCCAGGTGAGACGCGTTTTTTCGCCGTCCCTGCTGCCCCTCTCGCGACTCTGTCTCTTTTTGTTGTTGTCTGGCCCGCCAACTCAGGTGTGACAAATAATTATACATACCTGTCTGTCTGTGTACAGGAGGAGGCATGAGCACATACATAAATATATATTCAGTAATTTTAAAAGAAGCGTCGGCAGCAAAAGTTCATTAAGAGGCGCACAATTTCCTCAGCTCAAAAAAAAGAAGACCAAACGGCGAGCACAACACAAAACGCCTTTCAGTCAAAACTGAGCTGGGTTCTGAGAGTTGTCAACCTTTTGCCGACACTTTTCTGACTCATTAATGCTGTTGAGGCCGGGGCGAAGATTTTCAATTAAAAGGCGAGCTCTCCAATTGAGTTGCTTTCCACGCAGCCCCTGCAGTTCCGATTAGATTGTCGGATCTTAGACGAAGGCCAAAATAGCGGCAAATGCTGGAAAAACTGGACCAACGGTCGCCAGCGGGGAGCAGCAGGAATGCGGCTGGCCCTGGTCCATACACCACGTGTGAGTTCTGGCCTCCACGGCGTTGCCAATTGTGCAACAATTTGCGGCACTCACGCCGCAGGGAACCCGCTCAAGAGTGCATTGGGCCAAGGGAATTAGGTTTTCGATTTGGTACCGGGTTTTCCGGAATGGAGACAGGATAGTTTAGAGAGATGGCTAAGAGCCCAGGGCCAGGTTCTAACTGAACGGCTTTTAGTTCAGATCAGGATGGAAACTAAAAATGTATAATATTATTTAGCTTGTCTTGGAGTTATATATATTTCTTACGGACAGACTCAAGGAAACAAACTAGTTTTCAAAGATATAACAAAATAATCATTTCTCCCTTTTAGTTCTTTAATTAAATAATTCCCACAATTGCTTTCAAGATTTCAAATAGTGAAAAAATTCAATCAAATTGAATCTAAAATCATCAACTCAAGTATTTCTTCAGTGCATCTGATTGTATCCCCACATCTGGGATTATTGTGTGACAAAATCCATCACTATGATTAATAATGTCTGTGGTCGAGGCCCCAAATTAACTCCGCTCATTCCGTATTGCGGTTTTCCAACTTTCATCAACGCATGCATCTCCACCCAAACACTTATCTATTTGCGTTATTTATGACTTCCTGCGCATTTGCATTCGAGATTAAGCTATCAGAGGAGCAAAAGCCGCACTGCTGCCTCTAATTACTGCACGTTCAATGCAAATGAATTTCCAATTGTTTTGATGGAGCTCAAAATGCGCTTCAATTAATTGATTGCCTTGGGTCTTTGCATGCATAATGCTATAATATGACTTAGGCGATCACTTCCACTAAGCACACGAACACGGTGGCTAAGTGCCCGAAACTACAGATCAATTTTGCTTCCAATTAATCGAGTACTCACCTTGGCAAACAAAATTTATACAAATTGCTCGGCGCTTCCGTTTTCAGCCCAATTAAAGTCTGCAAAGATAGAGAGGTGCATATCAAATTTAGATTTTACACTTCCAGTTTTAGTTGGTAATTAAAGTGGAATGTGTGTACCGAAAGGGAAGGCATACGCTACACACACAAAGAAATAGAAAAGTTTTGAATATTGTTTATATTATTATTAAAACAGAAATATAAAATGTAGGCACAGCTGAAGTTTGTGAGAAAGCTTCTTTCAACGGTTTTTCTTTTTGAATACCTTTTCTGTATCCTTATCACATATCAACTCTTAATATCCTAAGGTGTGAATTTAAAATAAAAGCCTAATCTAACTTGAAAGTTTGATTTATTTATTTAATATACTGACGTAAACAAATGTAATGCTTTTAAGTTCTTCCCACAGGTTACTCTTTAAACAAGAATTCAACAAGTTAAAAACAAAATTAAATGTATTTTTATGTTTTTTAAGGATTTTACATTAAACATATGTTGATATGTCGGGTTCTTCCAATAATATATATATATATTTAGTTTAAATAAATAAAGGTGTTTAATTAATAATTGAATTCTGTTGTTCATATTAAATCTAACTAACTCGTTCGTATAAAACTTAAAGCAGCGCGACAGCGGCATTGCTTCCAGCTTCAGAATACTCATCAGCATGCCTTCAGCTTCAACATCAATTGATGCAATTGCTTTTGTTGCCGGTCTGGCATCATTGATATATTCACCCAATCTCTGACACCCCTCCCCATGTCCTGGTTCCTTTCCCTTTGGCCTTTAGTTTTATTGCAATGCAATTGCAAAATGCTCTCTCTCGGAGTTCAATTCAATTTATCTTTGATTTTCACGGCACTTCGCGAGAATGCATTCCACTTCACTGCCACCACTCCCGCCGTGTCAGTTTGATTAATTTTGTATATTTTTCGAGTTGGCAGCACCTGAACGTGCAGCATGTTCTCCTGAATCTTGCTGGCCACCTTTCGATAAAAGCGGATCCGGAAATTAGTCCTCCCTTACCTCAATTGTCCATTTGCTTTTTAGTAAATTACATTTGCAATTAGCGACCACCGAAATCAATTTGCGTTCCTGCCTGTTCCTGTTGTAAATTTTCTCATGCTCCTCGTAAATTCCTTTAGCACTGCCAACTGCATTTATGCAGCAGGCCCCAAGCCTCCGCCAGAGTGGTTCACCCGAAAATTGCAGCTGACAAAGGACCCCGCTCGGTGGGAAAAAAATTACAAGCCTGCAGAGGAACAACAAGGACAGCAACTAACGAAAAAGAAAAAAGAAAACGTATAGCCTGTGCTACCAAACTAATTTTATTACAGCACCACCGCCAAAGAGCCCCCACAGGAGTGTCCTTGCCGCCCTGCCGTCCCCACATTCCCTTTACTATGTGAAAACAATGTCATTTTTACACTTGGTCATTTTGCTTTTTAGCCATGTACCCCGCCTGCCCTCCAAATAAGAATTTGTGGGTTTTTGTTTTTGGCTCTCGGTGGAAATTTAGCATATGTTGTTTAAATGTTTAATGAAATTCGCCGTAGTGCCAAACACAGAGTTGCATTTTAAAGCTGCCCGAGGCATCCCTTTTTTTCTGTGTTGGTCTCTGGGCGGTGAAGGCTCAATTTTCTAAGCCAATTTTGTCGCACAACAGTGCCGACCAACAAGTAAACAAAAGCAGTACAGAATGGGCACTAAAAATGGAGCGCGGAGGGGGCTTTTCCGGACTTTCCCGGCCTTTCTGGGGTACATAGTCAGCTGCACTGCACTGCCCCTGCATGCAAAGTGAATCTAATAGAATAGTCAAAAAGTCGTTGGCAAAGTGCTGCGAGCGGCCTGTCAATGGCAATAGATGGTTACGGTTATCGCTGCTCTTCCAAGAGATAATCCCGAAGTATTCGTCAGATAAGGTGTGGCAATTTCTGCGGGCTGTAAAACCGATGTTGAGGCTACCCTGGGGCTTCAAATTGTTTGTAAACTTTGGTATTTTAGAGATTATTGGTTGAGTAGATCTTAAAACCAATGAAAAAAATAAGCGGAATCAAAAACTAAGATAAAGTTATCTTCATATCTATCTTCTATCCGGTATATACTCAAGCTGAAAATGTGTTCTCCGATAGCATCTGATTTCCTAAAAGAATAATATGCCTTCGATATTCCTCAAGATGCTTTCTAATCGAAGCTGAATCTTCTACCCTCCTACAGTTGCACCACTCAGAGGGCTTTAAGCATTTCTTGTCCCATTTTTTCGGCCATAATTTGCCATCGAAATGGATGTCTGTGAGTCTGGAGAGCCGCATGGAACTCAACGAGTTTGGGGAAAGAACTCAACGGGCTCTCCTCTCAAATGCTTTTTTTGAAGCTCGGTTCAAAGCCAGCCATCGACAGGCTGTCAATTAAAATGGAAATGTTTAAGTTTCGTTGGCAATAAAAAGGCTGGCTGGCTGGTTGGCTGGCTGGCACGGCTCTTGGCCCAGTCCCGGGGAAGTTAGGTTGGGACCCGTTTGGCTCGGTTTAGTTGGGCTTCGTTTCGGATGGCTTTGGTTGGTTCATTCATCTAGAAAGAAAGGCAGGTTCTTCCTGCTGCCGTTGATTTCCAGCTCCTTCGCATTTCCCGCTGTATCGCATTTGAACTTTGACCCAATTTGGCTTGCAGAGGCGTCCTCCAGGATTGCCTTAGAGCCTGCAACTCCACGTCCTCCATCTCCCATCTCCCATCTGCAAGTCGAAGCCAACTCCTTGTGCACCGCCACTCACACTCGCAGCGAGATATGGCACAGAGTGTGCTACAAATTGAAGTCTTCAGCAACGAGTCACGAAATCTAGAGTAGTAGTCTCCAGCACTGAATATGTGGAGCGCCGGCACGTTGCACGTGTATTATATTTTCGTATTTCGCATTTCGTACTTCGTTTTCCCTTTGCTGCCGTTGAAAGCAAATTGTGTGATGTGCCTAGCTCTAGTCCTGCATCTAGCCTACTCTCTGTGGCGCATGCACTGAGGGAAATGAAAAGGAAAAACATTTGGAGAGTTGAAAGAACTGCATTAGTAGCAAAGTATAAAAATTGAGCAGAGAACAACCATTCCAATGAGGTTCTTTGAGCCAAAAGGCAACTATGTTACATTTTGTATTCCTATTCCTAGAACTGATCCTAAAGAGCACTGGAATGTTGCTCAGGAAACTTTCCCACAATTATTGAAGTTAAAATTGATTTATAGCAGTGATAAAAATACATCCTGTAGGGATTATAGACACAGCTTAACTGCACGCTTAGCTCGGCCTCTCGTCTAGCTTTTCAAGTGATTTTTCCAGTGTATTCGCACTGCTAATAGCCGGCAGCTTGTTTAAGCTAGCTTTCCTTCTTTTCGGAGGCAGACAGAGAGACACAGCAGAGGGGAAAAGGAAAAGCGGGAAAAACGAGAGAAGGAGCTGCTGGAGAATAGTAAAGTGCGGAGACTTGTCCCTGCTGCAGCGTCGATTTTTATATGCAACTCTATAACAACTTCACAGACGTATACGTAGACGGCTACGTGCAATTTCGCCAGGGAACACGCCTCTGTAAGCCCCGGTTTAAATACAAAGATCTCAGCCTTTGGCTGAGGGGACTGTTGAGCGTTAAGTCAGGGGGTTGCCAGGCCTCCTGGCCTCCCTTTTGCATTTCGTTTACTTTTATGAAAATGGCTTCCATGTGTTCGGGGCGAGTATTTTTAAGGATTGCGCCAATGTGTAATGAACTGCACGGCAACTGGAGTGCAGGGCTCCGCCTCAGTTTTCCTCGGAGCTCCTCAGTTTTCTGCCGGAGTCCAGTTTCAGTCCAGTCTCCTGGTTTATTTGAGTGAGTTCGAGTTCGAGAGCTTCGTCATTCTTGAAAACTAATTTTATTTACAGGTGCAGGGCGCTGCATTTCGCTCTTGGAGGTCTCCCCAAGCCCCACTGGCTGTCGGACAGGCACTCGATTTATATTGAATAAATGCAAAAGGCGTGTTAATTGACAGACCGTGAAGAAGGAAAAAT
>JAEIHY010020088.1:5322-19313 GCA_018904565.1 Drosophila tsacasi | reverse complement strand
ATGTTAATTTAGATTTACAATCTACTTTAACATTAAATAAATAAATAAATAAATAAATAAGAGTATGAAGAAACCTTGAAAGCATTATAGGAAAGTCATTCGAAATTATATTTTTCATCTCTAGCTGATGAGCAACAAATCATGCACTGTTTTTTATATAAGCTGCTGCTTATATTTGAATACAGAGGATATTAAAGATATACTATCATAGCAAACTCTCAGTAACTAACATTTAATTGATTCACTTACATAACTACTCTTTCTCTGCATTCCTATGCTGTTTTTAAACTATACTTTATCTTTTCTCTAGTGCAAATCTCTCCCCACTGGTAGATAAGTTCGTATGGGCATTTATTCCGGGGAACTCCCCGGCCTTGACCGCCAGAGTTCCCGCTCTTTATTTTGCCAGCGTTAGAGTGACGAGTTCCCGTTTCCGTTGCGATTTTGGAAAGAGGGAAATTCAATTGAATTAGCATATCGTTCGGAAATGTTTGCACTCTGTCAATTTGCGATAAGGCTGCTGCTCCCTCAACCTCTGAGAGTTCGTAGCACGTGTCGCTGTGGACATAATATAATGATTTCTAAATAGGCGATTGTACCTAGCAGGGACTACCTGCTAAGCGGGGGTTTCTTCCATATAGAAGGGGTTAGCCAAAGCTGGGTATTTGGGATTAGTATTAGGACCTGCCGAGAGCCAGCGAGTGCGAAGCATAAAAATTATGCACAGCAATCTGCATTAGCGGCCATATAAACAGAAACAGCCCGCACATCCTGCCGGTCTGATTGCCTGCCGTTGCCCGCCTTTCGCTGGTTTCTTTTTATATTATTACTCTCTGACTATCATTACAATCTGTATCGGGATCGTTGTAAAATGCAATTAATGGGCAAGTGCGACCCGCATGTCTTCCTTGCAGAGTTCGGTTATTGCCTCCACAAAAAAAGAGCAACTCGCTGCACTCATCTTGTATTTCTTACGCTTTCGCTTAATTTTTTGATTTGACCAACAATTAGTTATCCCTCAGTCTCATTCCTGATCACAAAAAAGGCAGTAATTCTTTTGATTTGCATTCATTTTATTCCATAAATATATATTTGATACTGGTCTCGTGGTTCTTAGTCTAGGCAAAAAAATTGAACTTAAACTAGGAAAAAAATAGTTTGCGTTTGTGTTATTTGTGATTTAGGCTGAGTTCTTATTTACAATTTGAGGCACTCGGTTCAGCTCAACGTTGACTAGAAGAGAACAGGATATGTAGTGGGTGGGTGGATCTGCGATCTACTGCTCCTGCCACAGCGATATGTAGTCAAGGATCTCCTCGTCGTCGGGAGTGCAGTCCTCCTCATCCAGTTGAAAGTGTTCGTACGGCTCGAACTTTAGCTGCAGCTGCGAGTGGCCATGGCTGTGGCCGTGGGCCTCGCCTCCGTCCAGGTCGAGGTGGTCTAGGTGAGCGGAGAGCTGCTGGGGAGCCGGCTCGTACGTTCCCGAGTCAAAAGACATGCTGGAGTTGAAAGAGGACGTGGGCGAGGTGGCTCCCGTGGCGGCACCTGTCACTCCCACCGCCGCCAGGTTGCTGTTCAGGGATATGGGGGTCAGTGGCTGGTGCGGGAACTGCTGGCGCTGCAGCTGCTGCTGTTGCTGGAGGGGATTCGTGGCCGGCGTCGTGCTCGTTGTGGTCGCGGTGCTGCCTCCGTTCTGGTAGTACATGTTCGAGGAGCTGCAGCTGCTGCTGTTGGAGCTGTGGCTGCTGGACTCGTCCAGGCAGAGCTGCAGCTGGGACATGGCACTGGCACTAGCGTCAGACGGACCTCCATTGAGGTCGTCGACGAGGTCCTGTAGCCGCCGAATGTACTCCACGGCGATGCGCAGTGTGTCCACCTTGGAGATCTTCTTGTGAGGCCCCCGGCCGCCGCCCTTGGTCAGATCGGCGATGATGGACTGCGGGATGTGCTGCCTCAGCCGGGCGAAGCTGTTGTTCACCTGCTTGACTCGGTTCCGTTCCCGGGCATTGCGCCGCTGGACACTCTGCGACTGGTCCACGTTGTACGGCGCCGGCGAAGAGCCCGGCGAGCAGGAAGACGAGCCTTCGGTGGAGGCGGAACTTGACCGGGCCAGGACCCCGGCCATACCACGCGGCGTGTACTTGCGCGTCTTCATGGGCATCGCCGAAGCAGTGACCTGACTGGAGTTAGAGGGATTCGGAGCCGGCATTATGTGCTGGTAGCGGAAGATCTTCGTGGCCGAGTTGATGGTCGTGGGGAAGAGATCGCTCGGGATCAGCACACTCGATGACATGATGCGTGGTGTTTTCCTTACTATTTATATTGTTATTTCACACACTCGACTGGCTCAGAGTTTTACAGCTCAACAAAAAAAATTAAGGCAGCAGGAGAAGGCTTGAACTTGATCGTTTGACACCTTGCACAAGAATGAGTCCCTTCGTCCTAAACCCTCACGTTATGTACCCTTCAAAGCGCAGCCCAGGCAGAGAAAAGCCAGAGAGGCCGAGAGACGGTGAGCGAGAGAGAGAGAGCGACTGCCTTCTACCTGTGCAGGTAGTGAGCCGAGCGAGCCCCAGGTACCTCCAAAAGAGAGTCTTCTCTCTCCGAGTGGCAGGCCTACCTGGGCTCAAGACTGTTCCCACTCCCGCTCGGACTCGCGATAAAACTCAACTCAAAAGTACTCGAAAAAGTGCTCAAGGCCGGAGGGGGTATGCAGTTCCACTGATTGAGAAGAGGCCCTCCGACGGGCTGCGGCATGCCAGCAATTTGATTTCCGTGTTAATTAACTTAGCAAATGTCGCGATCGCGACTGTGACTGTGAATTTCATGTGCAGCTCACGCACGCCCCTATTCATTAGCGCCGCCAGGGGATCTGGAGCTCCAGGCCAGGCCAGGAGTGGAGCTCCAAAGTTCCAGAACCGCCTGTACCGCCAGCTACGCCAGTGCCAGCCATCCAAAGATCCTCCTTATTAGCCATGCAGAGTCAGGTCTCGAAAGGTGTTCGAACAATTTCACATATTCCTCTAATTAAATGATCAAAAGGATCACGGGTTTTTCACCCAAAACATGCGACTTGGCAACGAGTTGGAAATGTGACAAATAATACAGTAGAGACTCCACCATACAGGACTGGATTTTATTCAGGCTTACAGCTTTCAGAGTAGCCTTGAGAGTCTGTACACAATTGGATCTTCATCTTTGAAATCCTGTGGAAAGTTTCAAAAACTATAAAGTTGTTCTTGTCTTGAGGGATTTTCCATAGTCGACAATACTGTACCCTGGCTGTCGACGGAGAATTGCAACTTCCGCTTGCTCTGTTTGAGAAAATAAAAACAACATATAGCCTAGCAGCCTCTCTTTTGCTCTTATTTTGTCACGATCATCAATCGACGAGAGAGAGAGAGTGAGAGATGACAGCACTTGGTCAGAGGGAGACACAGCGAAATGGTGGCCAGGTGTAAGTTGTATTTTTATTGTTTTTCCCCGATGCTGACGCCGTCGCCGTCGCCGTCGCAGCGAGCAACTCGTTCCCTTTGTTTCGCCAGCCAGCCTGCATTTTTCCTTTACTAAAATCATCATCATGCCAAAAATTTGTCGAAATTTTAAATTCTAGAATCAGAATCAAACACCAAAACCAAAGCCTGAAAACCGAAACCGAACACACCCGCAAAAACCCTTTCAAACATGACCATACGGACGGCGCTTCTCTGTGTACTTTATCCTTTGACAATTTCCATTACCTTTTTTGCATGCTGCATTCCGGAATCTCCACTCTTTCCCCTTTCTCCTTTCCTTTTCTTTTCAATTTTAAATTTTCTATTTTTTTGCATTGTAATGCCGGGTGATCGGGACTTTGGATTGAATTCCATTATTTTGGCATCATTAACACGTTCATTGTCCCCAGTGTGTGCATCGCCGTCCATCCAACCGTTCGCTTCTATTCAAATTTTTGCATTTCCCCGCATGCCACTGCATTGTTGCAGTTTCAATGATAAATGCTGTGCGAAAGTCCTGCCGGAATGCTGGTGAAATGCCCAGAATATGGTTGAAGTCTCGTCCCCATTGTCCAATGGATGATCCATTGTGTGGCCAGGACCGCTGGCTGGAGTGGAGTGCATTTGCGCAATGATTGATAGATGGAGATGGTTCTTTGGAGGGTGTAAGTATTGCTACTTATACGGATACTGATCTATTCTATTACAAGTCAACAATGCCGGCAAAAGCCAAAGGACTCGCATGCAGATCTTTCCTCGTGCCGTCAGCGATCTTATCCTTATCATGTGCAATCTCCGGTGAAGCCTAAAGATCACCGGGAAATCACTAAGTCTTAGTACTTCGGCAGTATAAAGAAGGTCTGCTGGTATTATTGGTCTTTACCTCGGTTTTGATTGGAATTCAGGATTATTGATCTGGTAAGACTACTTCAAGTTTGCTTGGTTAAGTTAGTAACTCAGATCTCTAGAGTGTTCCAAAGGGGTTCGAATTGGTAAATAATCTTAGATTAGTTCATGTTCTATTAACTTCCACATTTTCGTTAATATTAATACTTTAATTTATCAGTTTATGATTATTTAATTTTCCCATAGATTGTGTGAAATGCATTATAGTCTTTATCCAGGCAGGGAAACAAACTCCGAAACCTGTAACTTTCCTGTGTTGTCCCGACAACCAGAAAACAACTTTTGGTTGTTGCTCTCGATGCCCTGCCCTACTCTGCCCTGTCCTGTCCTGCAATTTATTTGTTTATATCCTTTTTGTGTTTTTTTTTTTTGCCGCAACGCTTGGAAGATTTAAATGCGTAATTACTTTGATATGAGGCATAGTTCCGGGCCGCGAGAACAGGATACGTGTGCGTTAATTGCGTGCAAGCGAGATGGGGCGCACACAGGATACATGTGAGCAGGATAATATGTACATACTATATACATATATAGCCCGATCGCAGGGGAGCGACGAGAGCGTTTTTCCAACGAAAACTTGAAATGCAAAAATGAATGCTGAATATTATTGAAACGGGTTCCCGTTGCCAGGACCTACTGCCGAGAGAGTGAGCGGTGTATATTGCTTATATAGACTCAACACGTGCCGTGCTCCTTGATTACACTCTAAAAATTCCCCGTTTTCTTAAGAGGTAAAATAAATATGGCAGTCGGATTTTTAACTTTTAATCCATATTTTACATTTCACATTTGGGTGTAAAGGTATTATGTATTTGAGCTTTAGAAGAAACACTAGATGCCACTTCTTTCGGCGAGTGCATTATAACCAGCGAAGCATAGTTGCTGCTCTCTCCCCATTTTGGCTCTCTCATTTTCGTAGTTAATATTTTAATTAAATGCAGGAGCAGGATCAGGATCAGGATCAGGACTTGGACTCGCTCTGCTCAAAGTCCCTGTCGATCGGCGGCCGAGGCGACGCGTCGCGTGGCAGGTGTATTTAAGCAAACGAATTGAGATCGTGAAGGGAAAGGCCCAGGGGATGGGGCGCGGTACGGCACGGGCTTAGACGGAGAGTCATTGCACACTATCTTACGGCCTAATGCCCCGATCCCACCTTTTTTCCCGACTCCGGCTCCGGCTTCGGCTGCAGCTGAAAAATAAACGAGCGCACGCGTACACACACAAAAATAAAATGGAAATTCTAGGGGTTGTTTGCCCCCTAAATGCAGTCTTCTCCATCCGCCTCCAGAAAATCCAGAAAATAGGGGAGCCAAAGTCAAAGTCACGATGCGATGTACAAAGACAGAGCGACATGGATACACAGATCCTAAGCTAAGATACACGCTACGAGCGGCGCATTGAACTTTGCACGGACCAAAAGTTCAGCTCGTCATGCCAAATCAAACGAAAAACGAAGAATGAAATACCAAAAACAAAAAACCTGGGGATCATCGAGGGGGATTTTGATTTTACTTATGTTTTTTTTGTTGAGCTCTTTCCGTTCGGGGTTAGTTTGACTAGCGCAGGGCATTTGTCTAATAGAAGAAGACAATAAACTCGAAGAACTTGTATATAAAAATATAAATACATGCAATATTATTTCTCAATTTAACAAACTTTATCTATAATTCCGAAAACGTCTTGTATTCTTACGAACGAGACTTAACTCCTAATTTATAGAGCATTCAAAGTTCAGCTACAAGTTTATTTTTTTATTTTGTCTTTGTGCTTAGGGGTTTGTCGGTGGCTCCTGCTTTATGGGTAGGGTCGCGAACCAAGTTAAGAGTCGAGAGATCCCAGAGACGTGGGGCCCGGGCCAGACCCAACTGATAACTATCATTACCCGCAGTGGAGTGTGTTTTGTGGCCGTATAGATTCCAATACATTTGCCACCGCCAAGTTTCAAACTCGTCTTTCTGCGGTCTCGCAGCCAATGGATGGACGATGATCGCCAGTGATGGCCACAATCTACTATTTATATTTAGCTTACTTATTTATATGTAGCTAAATCTATATTGTTCTATTGAATATTCAGAAGGATTGCGCGTAAAAACAGCAACAAAGAAAGGGTTTTCAAATTGAAATAAATGTTTTTTAGGCGTAGCTACATATTTTGTATACTTCGATTCCTTGACAATAATTCTGTATTAACAAGATTTAAAAATTCCATAAAATTGCACTAAAAATTCATAAATATTTTTAAATTTGAATATTCGATATGCTGATATTGAATAAGATATTGAACAAACTAGCACAGAAAAGTTTTCCGAACTGAAATTAAGGCTGTTTTGGCTTAGCTAGGGTTTTTTTAAGCTTGGATTATTCTTTAAAAATTATCATATCGCTAAATATGCATTTAAAGTCAATTCAAATTCCAATACTATAACTACAATTTGTGTGGTACTTTATAATAATAATAAACAAAAGAGAGCCTTCTAGTCTCTCCTAAAAGGACGAATTGGCAGCACTGGCAATGGCTGAGCAAGCGCAGTAGCACGCACCATTAGATGCGGTCAACAGGGAAACATCTGCTCTTCCATGTATTCCCTCTTCGGGGTCAGCAGCAAATAAAGGAGGATAGAGATAGAGAGCCGAGGATCGGAGCGAGTGGCGTGCGCCGTTTTCGAGATGAAAAGTGTTTCAAGCTCGGCCTGCCCCTAGAATTCCATATTCCAGACCCCAGAAAATACCATGCAAATGAAGCCATTTGGCCAAGCATATTTATGGGCTACACAGTTGGGCCTCATTAAATTTTAATCAATTTTTCGTGCTTCGCTTCCACGGATGGGACCGTAAATCGCAGTTTAGTTCGGGATTAGTGCATATAACGTTTAATTTAAAAACGCATAAAATTTTGTAACAATGTCGCTGCTAGTCGCGATGATCCACATTCACATCGACGTCCATTCCGTTTCCAATCCGAAAACCATTCGGATCCCAGACGATCTTTGGCTCGCTAAAGTTTTTGCGCCTTTTATTGAACTTGACGACGGCGGCGGTTTCGAACTCGTTTGTCTGTCCCTTGAATACCCTGCCTTCTGTGGGTTTCCCCACAAACTTATGCGGAGTATATAGGGATTTTGAGAAGAATGCCACATTAATTCCAATAAAGTCTAGGGTGTGGTTAATACCCATCGAATAATTATTCGAAATGAATACATTTTAAACAAACTAACAGCTTGTTGTTGGTGCTTATAAATTTAATGCAATAATAAAATCCCAAAAGTCATTGGAAGGGCATTTGCTCCATATGTTTAGTATCTTGTTTTTGGGAAACCGTTTTTGTTGGTGTTTCGTTTCATTTATTTTGTATTTTCTGAATGCTCTGTAGAGCGGCTGCCGTTTATTGATTTTTAATGAAGCGAATGCGAATCATTGGAAAAAGGGGATAAAGTGCCGGAGGACGGGGAGCGAAGGCATTGCAGCAAGTACCTAGCTTAGTCTAGCCAATAGATTTGCCAACAAATCATCAATCAGCACTGCAGCGCGGCGGCGGCCCTAGTCCGGGGCTCGTCTCCCAGCGAGCCTCTAATTTGTGCTAATCCCCGGCTCAAGTCCGTATCCAGAGGTGTGAACAGCCACACGGGACAGATACACAGGAAAAGATACAGATACAGATACAGCTACAGCTACAGATACATATACATATACAGAACCAGCTACAGATACAGGTGAGAAGAGAAAATGAAATAAAAATTAAGTAAATTAAATGCCAAGGACTGGGTCTTCTCAATGGCCGACTCGCTGGACACTCGGGCAGCCTATTAGTGGCAATTTTAAGCTGATTTACGCAGCAGCATGTTCCAATTAAAGTTCTCGCCTGAGCCTCTTAAAAACTCATTAATCACCCGCCTAACTACGGCCACGGCCAGGTCCCCAGATCGATTTCCAAATATTGCAAAAACGAAGCACAGACGGACGACGGAAAAGGTGCGAACCAATTTGCACCTCAGACGTGGCAAAACAGCAACAAAAACAAAAATAAAATAAAAGCAGAACCGGGCCAAGCCCTGCTTAATTTCTATGAATTTTACGCCTACTAAAAGGGATCTCATCCTGGACTCTCCAGAAGGACTCACACCAGCAAGCTGCATTTGCCGGCGCCAAGTTAATGGATCATCCGTCAGCGACTCATCGACATGCCCTTGGACTCTTGACTCGGTCAAGGGTTCCTGGCCTTCCTTTCTAGTATTTGTAGCCAGGACCCTGCGCTAGGACCCACTCTCCGACCTGCAGCGCTTTTACGACCCACCACCGCCACTGGTAACCCAATATTCCGTGTCCCAATTAAACTATTAAAATCTAGACATGCACCAATTTAGTTGCCTTCAAATTATTCAACGACCACACATTATAAATTTTAAAGCGTCCAGACCATAAAAAAGGGGCAGCCCCGGGCTGGGGCAGGAGCATCTCGAAGCGAAAGCGAACGGACTTTTGTCACAAGATGTCAAAGTCTCGGGTGATTTACTCCGGTGTCCCGAAAGTGCCAGCAAAAACTTTAGCCACTGTCTGGCCGGGCCCACTGTGCACTGAGCGGAATAGACAGTTCTCTAAAATATTCGATTATTTATGCAGGATTCAATACTGACTTCACTGTAAAGTTACCTTTACATACAAAGAAAGCAAACACAAATGAGGGTCAAACTGTCTGTATAGATTGGGGTGCTTTCTAAAAATATGATAATTTAGAGAATATGCTATAAAAGAGAAACGTTTGACACAACTTTCCATGAAATGAAAGCTCAAGGGCAGCATCTGCTTAGAACGATACTCCCAATTTAGACTCTGGATTTCTGTAGAATTTTCGCAGTGTAGCGTCCAATTCGAGAACACATCGATGGGTGTCTGGTCCGTTTGATTGCTGGGAAATTAAAACGTTACGCTTGTTGACGCAATGGCCAAAACGAAGTTGACATGGCGATGGCTTTAATGTGATGCCCCCTACCAGGATCACCCGATGCCTGTGATCCCTGGATCCCTCGATCCCTGCTCTTCTCTGGGGCCATCAATCACCTGAAATCACCCACAGGGAGATGCGTTGCAGAGAGAAGAGAGATCGCGCCGGGTCTGCGACTGGACAGCATTTCTTGCCATTTTCACTAATAAAATTGCATAAAATATATGCAAAAGAATTACTCAGCTGCGTCGTCTGTGGAAATCACGCCTGCGGCCCCCAGAGCACGGAGCTGGCCCAGACTTTCAACACCTTCGCACTGTTTATGGCAACGTGGCCCGGGCACCCTTGGAATTGTTTCTGATTAGGGATATGCCCTGAGCCCACTCTCCTCCTCCAGGGACTCCAGAGCAAGTTTCAACTCTCCAGTTGCGTGTGCGGATCGGTCCGGTGATATATCTGCCATTGCGGTTCTTGCATATATAATTAAGGAGCTGCGTCTTGGTTTCGGGTTTGAGGTCAGTGGGGAATTTAGGGAATTAAATCAAAGGTCTCTTTGTTTTTTCCCTGGTATCCAGTTGCATTAATTGGCTTCGGCATGTATTGAATTTTTTGGCATGACAAATGAAGACAAGGGATTTTTCTTATTTTTACTTTTCTGTGAATGAAGTGAACAAAGCAAAAATGTTCTCAAAAGTAAATTTAGTAATATTTAGTAATGGGAATTTAAACTATTATTCGCACTCCAAAAAATGCTTTCAGATTCACCACTGGGTGCCAAGAAAGTCTCTGAATGGAGATTCGCTTTCCTGCGCTTGCTGCTGACCAGATTGTCATCATCACCACACTGCGAATGGAACCTCGCCTCGCTTCTGGGGACAAGGGGCAGGAGCTGGAGACGGGGCAGACTGCAAACGGATTGCCTAATGCAATAACAAATATTTATACTTTTTGCGATAAATGTTTGCGTTGGTTAATAAAGCGATTTGTTATTTGTGTATTCGTGGCCATAATTTATATGCCTAAATTGGATTAAGTCGTCGGGTCACGCATGTCTCTCTCCTGCGGAGGCGTTGGTGTTGAGTGGCTGCTCCAGCTCAGGCTCCGGCTGCAGCTCTGGAATCGGATGTTATATACAGATCGGTAGCGCCGCGGGCATCTACCGCACTCGGTGTGAAGGTGTGAAAATCGTTGAACAACTTTTCCTTTATTACTTATTTATTTGTGGCTCCCCAACGGAACGCTGGAGCGAAGCTTAATGGTTTCTGTGCCTGTACATGGCAAATTACTTAACCGGCAACCTAATGACAACACCTACAAAACAGATATCCTTTCCCCTTTCGGCCAGTCCGATCCCCTCCGACTAGGTAGCAAAACACCAGAGTCTCCATCTCTGCGTTCGTTTCTGTTTTTGTTTCAGCGCACGATCATTTATTTAAAAATTATTGCCACATCGATCACCGGCAGAGACACATGATTGGAGGAGCGAACTGCTGACTGGAAACCGGAGAAGGCACTGTACGAAATGGCCCTCGATTTGTTAGTATAATTACTTGTTGAATAAAGAATTCAAATTGAGCAAGTTTAGGGGTACACTCAAAGTAGTTTGGATATATATCTACAAATTATGCTTTTCACCATGCCAACGGTTCAACTTAGTGATTGCTTTTCCCAGTGTATTCAGACAATGTTCCCTGTACCATTTCATTATTATAGGGCACGCTCGATCGGTGATCGTCTGCCGGGGTTTTCTCTCCAGCTAAGGTTAGGTTTTGTTCCCGGTCATCCGGCTCCTCCGCCCTCTTACTTTTTTGCACATGTTGATGAGGCTGCAGCATTGGACCGGATAAGCTGCACACGCAGCGGAGTGATCTACATTTATTTATGGATCCTGGCACTCGCAGGAGCTGCAACTCCAGCCCATGCGAGAGCGACAGAGAGCCATTGCGGAAGAGCCACCAAAATCAATTGTGAGTTTTGATTTTGATGAATTGATCTCAGATTGCGTGGACTTCGATAAGGCTTCCGCAGATCCTACCGTTCCCTGGTCCCACATCGAAGCTGTCATTAGGCGATCTCGGTCGCAATTAGGCAGCATTTTTCAGAGCACACACCACACACCACACTTCGGGGCGATAAGCATAGACATTATAGGCAATTTGTTGTAATTGAAAATTAAAGTGTCAGCCTGTGGCATCCAGGGACAAAACTGGCCTGGCCCACTCCATTTAATTCCGTCCCTGAGGAGACCAGCCTTAGTTCCAGCCCCAGCCCCGAGTCCCCAGTCTACAGTCTTCAGTCTTCAGACTGCAGTCTTCGGTTTACTGTCTGCAGTCTGCAGCGAGAGGCCGGCATTTATGCAGTTTTGTCGTCATGACATGATCGCCGACGCGATAACGCCGGGCCTTACAAAGTGCAGATCCTGCGCTTACATTAAGCTGATATGCAAATTATGCGGCGGGCTTATTCCGGCGAAAAGGTTCGTTTAAATTAGCGTTAGCAAAAGTATGCCAGGGTCGGCGGTCCAGCGGTCCATCGGTCCATCGCCGCAGAGATTATCGATCCCCGATCGACTACACCCATCCTCCTGCCCGTATTTGTATTTAAAATTTACAACTTCTTGCCTTTTGCCAACCTTTTAATAACGTTTTGATGAATTTTATATGCACCGCTTGTCGTCGCCGCCGATCGACCGATCGACGGATCGTCGGATCGCCGGGGGACCGCGCACCCAAAGAGGCGAGTGTCAGTTTATGGGTTTCATTAAATATTTGCCCCCTTGATGATATGGCCAGCGAGTGGGGAACTCATTCATTATTGATCATCTTGATGGGATCTGGCACTTGTCGTAAGGGAGTTAAAGGAGGGTCTGTCGGCACAGGGGACATCTATTCTACACAGAACGAAAGTCGGAATACAATCTAAACACTTTATTTATAATAAATAAATACATTGTAACTAATGTTAAATTTTTATAATAAACTGGCATGTATGGTAATTATTCAATATCTTTTCCATTAGATGCCCCCTAGAAAACCTTAAAATTTTGCATTCTGGTGTCTTTAAATCGATATTTACTGATATTATTTATAGTCAAATAGATCTTGCCGACGAGCCCAATTTAAAAATTCTTTGTAAGCCGAAAAGTCTTTATTTCGATTCAGAGACCTTTTCTTTGTTTGGTCTAAACTAGAATTTGCCCAGATTTGTAATATATTTTTATTATTGAAATAATGTTTGTAAAGAAATTTAAGTTTAAAAACCCATAACTAAGCCAAAACAGAAATTTCTTAAACAATAATACAAAAAACATATTGAGTTAAAATAAAATTAGTTTCTTCTATTATTTGACACTTTTTCATCTCCCATTTTGTTTCCCGTGTAACTGGAGTTTTCCCTTTAATAGTCGCCGATAGTCGATCGACTGTGATTATGTTGTTGCCATTTTTTACGAGCGCCAGCCAGACGGAGAGCCAATGTTTCCCCGAACATGTCCATGTCCGCGTCCAGCCCTTTTCGAATATACATATCTGGATCATTTGACAATATCTCTGACTGGGCACTAATTTACGAAACACCGAATGCGAGGCTGATTTAAGAAATTTAATCGATTAAGCAGCAGCAGCGGGTGCTTTTGTCTCCCCAGCTTCTCAGTCGCTTCTGTCGCTAATAAAGAACGTGATATATTACACGCGGAGCGTCTGGAGCGGGATCTGAAGCTGAGCGAATCTTCGCGTCTCCAGTGGTGGTCATTGGAGCAACTTAATTTCAATCGATTCGCTTATTGTTATGGCTCTGTTCTCGTGTAGTGACACAATGGGTCGGTTGGCCACAAGAGCACACCAACGAAGCAGCGGCAATAATAAAATTTAAGGATCCGTTCTGACGATCTGGCGATCTCCCGATACTCCGATTCCCGGTCCTCTGATTTCCTGATCCTCGTTTCTGATCCGATCCGTTCGATCCAATTATTGTGTGCGTTGTTGCAATAAATTCGTTTATCGCCGCCGTCGCAGCGGCAGCAAAAATCATTTAAAAGCGATCAGTTTAGCTTGTTTTTTACCTTTTTTGTTGATTTTAGCTACGGTTCAGATTAAGTGATTGCCAAAAAATTACTGGTCGCGTACAGTGCGGTTCGCTATTGGTGTTCCCGCCGCATTTCGGGAGACCTTAAGCCAATAAAAAAGATAAGGCCCAGAAACAATAGAGGAATATTCTTGGAAGTGGTTATACAAATTTCAATTGAAAAACGGCAATCGTTAAAATTTTCCAAAATTTGCCAAAAATTAGAAATCGAGTTTTAAATGCAGAAATATGCACCTGTAAAAACCAAGCAGAAAAAACCAAATCAGACTGAAATCTGAGTGTAAGCCAAGTTATGATCACAAAACCATTGAAAAAGTAAGCTATTTTTAAGACAAAAAATTTACCCATTTTGTTAACAAAATGTAATCGTCAAAATTGTGAAAATCTAAATGTTGCGCAACATAAAAATAAATTAATTGATATATATATCTATGGCAGCATTCCGACATACATATATAGTAGTGAGAGCATATAGAGGACTATGTGCAAAGTTTCATTCAGGTAGCTTCAAAACTGAGGGACTAGTTTGCGTAGAAACGGACAGACGGACGGACGGACATGGCTAGATC
>JAEIHY010020087.1:0-19054 GCA_018904565.1 Drosophila tsacasi | reverse complement strand
TCTCTCTCTCTCTCTCTCTCTCTCTCTCTCTCTCTCTCTCTCTCTCTCTCTCTCTCTTTTTCTCTGTTTCTTGGTATCTTGCTATCATCTCACCGGCACAGCATAAAAGTTAAGTAATTTTCAAGTGGAGACTTCTTCGTTTCCCCCTCAATATCATCAGCGTCTTCTTCTTGTGTGGCCCACCTGTCGGCAAGGTACTTCCCCTAAACTACACCCAAACACACACACCTTACCCCCCCTCGGTTTCAGCTTTTGATCAACATTTCATTTGTTTCTGTTGTGGCCCTACGCTCTTTGCCCTTCGTTGCTAGCCAAAACAAATGCATTGCCGTCTATATATAGGCCCGACATTGATTATACCTGAATATATGTATATATTATGGTAGACACACGTGCCATTATATCTATTATATTATATATAGTGAAATATATGACTGGTTAAGCGGTTGTAACAACTGTACTTTTGTATAGCTAAAATTAAAAGAAAAACAAATAAATAAAATATAAAATGTATATATATATTTTTTTTAAAAAGCTAAGCTAAACTAAATTTTAAAAATTTTAAAATTTTAATAGCACCATTATTTTATGAAAGTGTAGCAAAATTCTCACACATGAACCTTGCTTTTTGAGAATATATTCCGGCTTTTCGAAACCGGAGAAAATCAGACGTCTTTGGAAATTGTTTATGGAAGGCTTAGCTTTCTTCTTAGCAATTGTTTATTATTATTATTGTACTTATTTTCATTCTGATAATCCCGAGTACGACGTTGCAACTGCCAAAGCAAATAGTGAATGAGAATTCTGGTGGCGGTCGATTTTCACAGGGAGTTCGAGCGTTTCTCGAACTCGATTCTTGGGTTTTTTTCGCTCAAATTTTATTAAATTAAACAAATATAATCCCAGCTGTTTGTTTATTTGTTTGCTCGCCCGTCTGCCGCTGTTACCGTTGTAAATGCTACCGCTGCTTAACACCTGCGAACTGCAATGCCCAAAAAAATACAAAAAATTAAAATCCCATTGAAATTCAGCGGCTGAAAAGTGTCAACAGCGTTTAACTTTTGACTTTGTTTCACTCCGCCCGACGACGACACAACAACGAAAAAGCCGCAATTACCGAGAAAAAGTACAGCAGAAATAACAAAAAATAAAGGCAAAGTGTACAAAAAAAAGTTCAGTTAAAACAGCAGAATAAAAATGGAATGGAAATCAACTGGCCCCAAAAAGCAGCAGCAGCAAACCTGTAAAGTGCTTGAACTTTTTTGTTTCTACCTGTGCCTCGGTCTCATATATATTTATATTTTTATTTGCGAATCCGAAATCGGAGTGCAATTTGACTAATTATCCTGTTCATATGCATTAATTGTGAACTGCATTGAGGAGTTCTTAAATCTATCCTACTGTTTGCCCTTTATGGTGTTATTTAAAATAATTTGGTCACATTGGACGTCTTGCATTTGCCAGCCTGGTAACACTGCAAAATTTAAGGTTAAGGTTAAATATATAGAACAAATATCTTCAAACAAACTAACATACAAAAAGGAATATTTTGTTTATAGAATTTCAATTTAGTAAACCTCCCACTTTCTGTTATTTATTTATTAACCAACACTATTAAAAAATGATAATTATCCCTCTCTCTAAACCTTATACAAGTTATTTTGAATCATGGCCTGGTTTTGTACTTTATATAAACAGAGGGGGATATATGTACTTGAATAATTGAAATCGGCTTTTGTTGAAGTGGCAAAAAACGCATCGATTTTTATTTTTCACATCTGTTGAGTGTCTGTGTGTCTTTATTGTTGTTCTTGCCGGTTTTGTGGAGTCTTTATAATGTTTCAAATGTCGCAAAAAAAAAAACAGGAAAGATTTCATTACGAATGCAAGAGTGCTGACAGCAGCAAATCAACGCCTTAAGTAAGGTTCCCCTTTACCCTCCTTCTTTGGTGACTTTTTTTTTAACGCTTACAAAACGTTGATAAAAAGAGAGAGAGAGAGCACACAAAGCAAATGCCAAATTAATTATATTATCCATTAAAATGCCGATATAATCCTATAGCTGTGTGTCGGTGCGACTGTACTGTTGTTAAGTGTTGGAAAGAATCGAAAGAAGCTGAACAATCGAGTTCAAAAATAACGGCTCACTTCTACCTCTTAATTGTTCACTTTTTAGATGCTTAGATATATTTTGAATGCCGTTATTCATCATATGTTTATATTGTGGCTCTTTGTCAGCCAAAACCGTTTATTGACTGTTTTTCTAACGTATCAATATCTTGTCGTGTGCTTTTTCCAGGGAACTACAGGACGGCACGCTCAGAGATCACAACCTGATGGACGGATCCAAGATCATATTGATACCGAACGTGGAAACGGGTCTATTGGTAAGTCAACAAATTAAATTAAAGCTAATTGAGTAACAAGTAAGGGTTAGGTGTAAACAAAGTGTTTTATAAATATTTATATTGGTTTATATGCAAACAAATATACAAATTGTATAAACATAAACATTTCTATTAATGCTGTAGTTCCGGAACTCCTTGTTACCAGGTTTGGTAACATTTTTTCGAATCGAATGCCTTCGTCAATGTCCAGTGAATGCTTATTAAATATCAGAAATATCTAAGAGAGTAATATCACAGCCGTTTTTGAATCGAAAACAATTCTAATTTCTCTAAATATTTAAAATATACAAGAGAGTAATTTCATAGCCGAGGAATTTCAGGCAGTCTCAGACTGTGAATAATTTCGGACTCGAATTTGGTTTCGGATTCGGGTTCTGGCGATTATTGTATCTGGTTGGTTGTCTTGTCATTTGTCGTTGCAAAAGTTGTTTGACATTAATTAACTTTAATTTATTTACATATTTGCTTTTATTACACACACATTTTTCGCTCTCCGGCTAACTGGTTTTAGCCTACTTTGATTTTTTTCAAAGTTCGATTAGCGATCACCGATCTTTTATGCCTTTTTCGGGGTAGCTTTTTGGGGGGGTGTAACATTAAACGCAAACTGTCCCTGTTTTCAAGCTTCGATTTGTTTCGTTTTCGCCTTTAATTTATGCCTCAACGAAATGGGGGAAAACGAAACCCTTTTCGAGTTGAATTTTTCGGGTTTTCAACGATCGATCCACCGATCGCTTGTTGTCGGTCTTTCTCCAATTTTGCAGCGATTTTTGGCTCTCTTCCACCTCCTGTCTTCGGTCCTTGTCTCTTGCTGATTTTTTTGTCTTTTGAAGGTTTTTTTATGCTTTTATTTGAATTTGTGTATTTTTTTTGGGCGTGCGTGTTTTTAATGAGAAAGTTTTGCCTGATTTTAATTTATACGTCAGCGCCATCTAAAGGTCAAGTTTGCATTTGTATGCGCAGCTGCGACTGTTGGCCCTGAGGTGAGGTGAAGTGTGGGGAATTAGAGTGAATTAGTAGAGTATCCATGTGCCTAGTATTTATTTTTAGTATTTGAGAATTCACTGGTTTTAAAAAATGTTGCTAAATATGGGAGTATAACAGTTTTCTTTGAGGTCATAAGTGGTTTTTAGTTAAAATATTAGTCTTATGTCTAGGCTTAGGGGCACTGGATTAATTTAATACATTTAATAAAATTTGCCAGAAAACTCTAGTACTAATCGCTAATTGACAGACTCCTCTCTCTTCATGTTCTACTTTTGTCCAGCTTGTCTTTGTCTAGCACACACACACACAATTAGATTTACCGTTTATCGTTTGAGTTGTGAGCCGGGACAAGATCATCGCTCCGCGCGGTTTCCTCTCTTTCGGTAATGGAAATCTCTTTCGTGACATACTACGTGCAACATCATTGCAACATGGGCGGAGCTCTGCAACAAGTTGCCTGTTTGATTGCCATTTGCAATACTATCAATGGGGCAGCATACGCACTTGATCAGTAATGACTAATTGATTGAAAGCAGTTATTTATGGAAAATAAACATAGAAAAAAGGAGAGTGAGGGAAATAATCCAAGTTTTGTGCGAAACAGGTATATTTTAAATTACCAAAGTAATCTAATGTTAAATATAAATATTATAATGATAGTTATATTCATGTGACTGTTGTGCCATTTTTTGAGACATTATAATTTGTTGTGTTTTTGTTTAGCACTCTATTGTTGAATTTTCCATTTAGTTGGCTCTTGGTTGCTGTGTGTTGCTTTGCTGCTTTAATGCTTTTCTGGGGTGACACCGATTCGCCAGGTGAGGCAATTGGCAATCAGCTGCAGGCTCACCTGAGACTCGAGACTCTGGTAACAGTGCCACATAACGTTTATCAATATTAAAGTTGCCTCTATCTTTTTCCCCCACTTAAGTTGTGACATTACTGTGTTTGCTATTAAAGAAATTTAAGGAAATTAGTTATAGAAAATTAATATGAAGCACAAATTGTATCTCTGCGTGCGTTTGAAATGTTTCGAAAATCCGCTTTTTTACATACGTAATTCTGTGTTACTTTTGACGGACATTTATTAGCCATATTTATTGCATTTCGTATTGCATTCAAAACACACAATCACACGCGTTTAGAGCTTGTGTGTACATATATCAAATTTCATGCAATTTTCGTGATGCGAACAAAGAAATATTTTAGGGTGCTCGAAAAATCCATAAAAATCCCAATCCCAAAAAAGACGAGCACAAAACAGCTAAATTTACATATATTTTATACAGTATATACAAATGGCTTTACATATTTCAGATACTTGTGCTTATTCATATGCCAAATAGAGCATTGCTAGTGTTATATTATTACCATTATCTTTACGAAATTAAATTCAAGAAAGAGTCTTGGAAAAATGGGCGGAAACCAACAATGTGAAAAATAAACAAAATGTCATCACATAAAATTGCAATTCTGTTCAAATTTGTCAGTGGTTTCCGCTTTCTTCGAACCACGATATATGTACATATATATTAACAAAAGCCGAAATTCAAATTCGAGCTCTCTGGGTTCTTTGTCTTCTCAATAAAAATGCTGATTAAAATTTATTTACAAAACAAAATGAAATTGCAAAAATTGTTTAAATAGCCAATTAACAATTTGCGTCTCTTTCGCTTTTCACTTTTTTTTTTGTTTTTGTTTGGTTTTGTTTTGTTAATTTTATTTAATTTAATTTTGTTTCTGACAATTGCTGTTGTTGTTTGTCGCGCAAATTTACGAAATAAATAACACCCCCAGTAAAGGATGGGACCAGGCGGGGGGTTCTGTCAGCCAATTGCCAATTGCCAGAAGTGCAGAAAGGTGAGAAGTCCCGACACTGGGGGAAAAACATTGACTGCAGGTGCATAAATTTTACATTCGAAACTGGTTTTGTAATGGAGATCTTAAAACTTAATCTGGAAAGCATATTTCAGTATTATATTACCTATATGTATGCATAGAAATATACTATACAAAGTACAAAGAAGATACGGAGAGTAAGAAAAACCTAAGTAAAGAAGATATAAATTATTAAACAAGGAATTAAAGAAACATATTTTAGTATCAGAAATACCAAAACATACAAAAATACACAATTGAAAATTCGAGCTAAAATGTACCTTAAAAAATACGAAACAAACAATATACTGGGGAAAATACAATATATACAAAATATACCAAACGTATCTCTCTATTATATTTAACAGTTTTCTGCCGTTCCAGCCGTGCAATCAATTTATATTTATAATTAGAGAGGGAGAGAAAGAGAAACATTTAAAATAGGTGAGTGAGCGAAGCGAGCGTCCCGGTGTCAGCGGAGAGCACATTTATAATAAGAGAGGGAGAGAGAGTAATAGAAAGAGCGGAGTTTTCTAAAAATGTATCTTCAAAAATACCGCAAATAAAGAAAAATGTATACAGAAAGAGATAAGAGATCAGATTTAAACATTTGAAAAGAGTATTCTAGTCCTGGAATACCAAAGTAAATAAAATATACCGAAGAACATACAAATTACAAAAAATATATCGAATATATAATATAATTTATATCGAAACCTATCCAAATATTCCTAAAATGAAATAAATTCCATTGCGAGCTCTGCTTAAAACATATATGTTGTATATGGTTTAAGGAATTAAGACTTAAGCTGTAGATTTTTAGTAAATACATAATTGTTTTCTCTGTTAAGGAATTTTGGGTGTTGCTGGGAGAATGTTTTATTGTTGGAAAGGTGTGCCGCCTGCCGTTGGCAACCCCTCTTTCTCGTTCCCCCCAAAATGTCGGTTCTTCTCTGAGTCACTTCTTGCTTCTCGTTTTTTTTACTCGATTTCTTGCTGCATTATTTGTATTTTATTTTATTTCTGCCATGCCATTGCCTTCTAATTAGCAACGCAGAGTAGCCGAAAGGCAGAAGGAAACATTGCAATTTCAGTCGCGACTGCTTGTCAACCTGGACAGGTGTTGGACCTCATCCCCGCCGGCAGCTGTGGGTTAAATGTGTGATAACAAGTGACAGGTTGATTTGATGGAGACATCTCTGGATTTATTGACACCACTGACTGAATGGCCGAGTGACTGCCGAGCCACAAGGTGACCGATCTCTGGCATTCGCGGGGGTCACCTTTTGACCAACCATTTTCTGACTCGTCTATGGGATTTGAATACAAACAAAGACAATTTAAAATGGGGTATTTTAAAAGGTATAAAATGTATTTTAAGGTATAAAATGTATTTTAAGGTATAAAATGTATTTTAAGGTATAAAATACATACATTATCGACTATATATCGATTATTTCGATTTAAAATGGTTTGGTTTAGTAAAAATTCTATTATTTAAATTAAGTTAGACTTAATAGAAATATACAAAGCAAAAATATGAAAATTTCATAAAATAATGCAATTAAATATTTAAAATATGTATCGATAAATGTATCCACTGTTTTTCAACCCAAATATTTCCCTTTCTCTAATCTCAGCAAAAGTATAATAATACCAAACAAGAATGAGAAAATATCAAAATTATCTAAAAAATATTATTATCGATATGTTATTATCGATATGTTTATCGACTGTATCCCTTCCCCAATCGCTCTCTCCCTCTCTCTGGTCTAAGCAAAAGTAAAAGTTTTCCCAATTAATTTGCATGAACGCGGGGTGGATCCGTTTAGTCTGGCTGCATACAGCCTAAATATATAGTCATTTGTCTGTCGCGACATTTGCATATTGCTCCAATTTTATCATGACACATTCACCTCCCGCCGACGACCACATTTCATCATCACAGACAGCCAAAAAAATGGTGGGCAAAATAATAATAAGAAAACAAAATGAGAAAAGAATTATTTCAGCTGCTATTAGCAGTAATAATATTTTGTAAAGTTTATTATCTCGGCGCGTGTGATTTGGGTTGGGTTTAAGGGGACTGGGAGGTGGGGGTGGGAGGTGTGGGCGTGGATGCAGAGGTTATAGCAGATGGCGTAAAGAAAGGAATATTCACACAAACAGCATCATATCGTATATAGTATGGTATATATAGAGACGAAGGCACTTTCCATTTTCATAGTTTTCTCCCCAAAAGGGGACTCACTTGCTTTGTCAGTTGTAGTATTACAAATATATTTCATTAGCTTCTACTTAATTTCCTTGTAATTATATTAATTATGCAAACTCGTTTTGATGATCAAATAGTCCATATATGTTTATAAATGTATTAAAATCATTTGGTAATGGACCCAAAATGTTTTATTTATTCCCCAAGAACATCATCTCTGTGAAATTGTAGCTGTGTTTTTTCGACAAGTCAATCATATTCCCCGCTGACTTGCTTCGATCTTTCCTTACTGCCTTCTCTGGGTATCTGGGCTGTGTCTGTGTTGTGCTGTGCCTTTGGGGGCCACCTTTTGTGGTTTTTGTCATCATTTTCGATTTCGTTGCCAGAAGCAAACACATGTCAACTGCAGAAACAGGCACTGATGAAAATATTACCCCTTTTCGCATTCTTTTAAGGATTTGAGTAATAAAATAATTCAAAACTAAGTCTAGAGTTAGTTCCTCTCCCAATCTTAATATCCTATTCTTACATATATTTAACTTAAATATATTTCTCTGAGTATATTTACCGAACTGCTGGTGGCAGCAATGACAATCAAGTGGGTGGGCGTTGTCAGTCGCAGCATGTGCACCCATGACCGACTGGTGACAGGGAAGGAGACATCAGAGAAATCAGAGGAATCCAGAGGGGCTTCCCCTCCCGAGAAGCGAATCATCTCGAGTGGTTGCGTTCCGTTTCGCATTTTATTATTTATGTCGTTTAAATGATGCGCTGGCGTTTGCCTGTCAAATTAATTACTTTTGCTGGCGTTTTTTTTCGGGACTTCTTTGGCGAAAGACAAGCAGAATGGGTGGGTTGGGTGGATGCATAGATTTATGGGAATGATTTTAATTGCAAGTCGCATAACAACAACGAAGCCAAAGACAAAAGCAAGCTGCGGACAAAGGGCCGGCGGCGATGGTGATAACACGAAGCCACGGGTGCCGAGGATCGAGGAGGATGATGATGATGATGGTGATGACTGTGACGTGACGACCATGGTGATGGTGATGGGAATCGAAATCGGAATGGGAATGGACATGGGCATGTTGAGATGGTTGGCAACTATATGTAAAAGACAAAGCAACAAAGATGCTCATGACTGCCTGCTGCTGCTGCTGGTGCTCGTAAAAATCCAAAAAATGATACGGACATATATCGGATATAGCGCCCAGCGAACCACCGAATTTATGCGTCCTTTGTATGTTTTTGGTAAAAATAAAAGATATACAAAATACAAAAATAAAAGCAGACAAAAAGAAAGGAAAGCGGCTAAGGAAATGCCCAAGAATGAGCAACAGATGCAAAAAAAATAACCCACGACGACAGGTTATTAACCAGTTCTATTTGTCTTTGTCTGCGGGAACTTCGCCTTCTTTGACTTCGACTCTGTCCATCAGTCTATCTTTTCTCAATGGAACAAGCAGAAGGGATCTTATCGGGGAGCGAAGCTCACTGGACTTGGGAATGCCAAGTGCTATCTCTGAGAATGTCAGTGGAATGTCCCACAATGCTACAAGGAGAAACTATGCTTTATTTATGGGGAGTATATCAGGTTTTTATAAAGAATATAGTGTTTAGATTAGATCATCTGTATAATCATTCTTTATTCTCAATCGAAATCGTAATAATTGATCCATCTTGTGACCTTAATCCTGCAAGCTGTGTGTGTTTAACATCTGCATCTTCGACAGCATCCATTCTGAACATATCTTTATCTTGGCTCCACCGCGATTACTTCATTATCTGCATTATCTTCAACTTGAAAGCGAGGCGGCGATGTGTCAACAACCATGCGTTTTTTATTCACAACTTAACGTGGACCGAGTGAACGGAAATACAAGAAGTCGACACTAAACTCACTTAATTTCCGCGAATCCGGTTTATCTTTGCGCTCTCTGTTGCATTAAACAGCGCTGTTAAGCTTGAAGAGCGGATGCGGCAGACACGTCTCGAGAGAATCGATGACTGTACCACCCCCCATGCCGATAGCATCGATAACACCGATACTAAAACTGCCTTCAATCACGATTCGTGCATTTCCAACGAAATTCTCCTTGTGAGCTAGCAATAATTGAAATCGATGCAAGAATGAATGATGATGATAACACTGATGATCGATAACAAAGCGTTGCAATCTCGATAACTAATTTGCATTCTTGTGCTGAGTGAACCATCTTGAAATGTCTATTACAATGGGCATTCCATTGACTTGATTATTCCGCTGACTGATTCGAATGTGATTTGTGATTTACCTTTTCCCCTTCGCAACAAATAACATATATATATATTTGTATAGCAGACATTGCTCATTTATATTTATCATTTCTGCGGAATCGATTGGCAATTCCAGAGCTGCTTTTGCCATTTACAAATTGCTATTATTAGTTTCGCTTTAATTGCCGTTGGGCATGAGTAATAATTATTGGCTAAGGAAATCACTTGCTATGGCTGTTCTCTCGATTTCATGAATGCAATTCCTCCTAACCAGACTAAATAAATATTTACCCAGACAGCTACAGTTACAAGATACAACTAATTCATAAAGGCAAAGCAAATCGAAGAATTTGAACTACACAGAAATATAATTGTAAACAAATGGGCATTAGGTCTTTTAGTTACATCATTGACAACAAATGAGGAAAATGTTTGAGCACTTTGAAGTTTAGAAACTCAATGAAAAGGAGAATAAATTAATATATATTAATAATATATATAATTTTAAAGAGAAGCCTTAAAATATCTTTCTTAGGATATTTACGGCCTTAACTTTCCCATCATCTTTTGTCATGTCAAAGATAGGCGAAGACAAGGTAATGTTTGGTTTAAAGGAATGTGTAAAATAAAGAGAAATAAAGCAGAAAGGCGCCACAAAACGTTGGCTAAACTTTATAGGGCTTATAAACCGGGTTACGTGGTCGCCACCAGTGGCTGCCAAACTGTGCAGATCCCCGATAATGGAGGCAAACAGGGCGGCGTCATCGCTGCCGCTGGCGCCGGTCTTTGTCTTTGTCTTTGTCCCGTCGGCCACTATAAAATACAAATACACATATATATAAATATAAACAAAATGAGAAAAAAGTCCAGCTGAAGTGCCAACTAATATACAAGTGGTTGGTCGCGGGGGCAGGAAGAACGGGGGCGTTGTTTCCTTATCAAAGAGCAAGCAAAGCGCCAGGCGGCACAGCGCGCAGTTTGGCCAATTTAATTTGTTACACATTGTGAAGTGTTTTTTGCATTTTTTTGTTTTATGTGCAAGTGGGGGGAGGGGGGAAGGTGTGGCATAGGCATAGGCAGGCAAAACTTCGATTGAAAAAGCTACGCAATAAAAATAATTTCATGGTCAGCAAACAAACATACACATAGATATATGGGCAGATAGCGCAAAGCGCAAAACTAACGCAAAAAATTGCTTTGTCCCCAAAATGTACAAATAATGTTTATTTTTTTATTTTTCTCTCTTTGTGTTACGTTTTGACGTAGCATTGCTCATTGTTCCCGCTACGTAAAGAAGTAAAAAAAAGGTTGGGAGATGGTGTTCAGTTTTACAGGTTTTTAAATGAATATATTTATTACATTTTCTTGGATTTATTTTGATTTTTTTGGGAAGCAAATGATTATGTATTATTTAAATTTCTAGTTATCTTAAAATATAGGTAACAATTTATACATTAAATAATACCTGGTTATTGGGTTCAAAAAGTGTTGCCCTTTCAGGCATAAATAGATTATCTTGTATTTTATATAAAATTAACAAAATATCATTTACTTATTAGTTATAATTTATTCCATTTTTAATTCCTATTGCATTATAATTAAAGTTACAAAAAAGGAAGTCCACAATCCATTTTCCCTTAGATATTTTTTGTCTAAAATCTTATTTACGAAATTAATTTAACTGCTAGAGATATTTGGTTGAAAAAGTGTGGATAATTCAAGCACAAACCGAATATCTTGTTTTGCAGAGAAAAGAATGAAGAGATCAACTAATTATTATTGATAATTTAATAAATTTATCAACTAATTATTACTTATAATATACTAAATCTATAAACCCTTTTCTTTAGTATAATTATAGTTACAAAAAAGCAAGGCCACAATGCATTTTGATTGTACACAAAATAACAGCGATACAAAATGTATTTGTAAACCTTTATTTTTTCGCTTGACTTTACGGAATCTAGGGCTTCGATTTTGATGTATTAGTTAGTTGAGTTTCAAGCCACCAAAAAACCGGTTGACCAAAAGGCATTTTCCCAGCCAAAAAAAAAAAAAAAGAAAAAAAAAGAAGAAGGAACAACAAAAACAACTTCAAGTCAATTTGCACAAAGTTAATAAATTACAGCATTGACTGCCTTTGTTACTGTCGCTGTTGCTGCTGATTTTGGTGTTGCTCTTGGTTTAAATTTGAAAATTTCGATTTCGCTGCGACGGTGATGACGTAAGTTGCGTGTGCGACGTCAGTTGACCTTGGTACACTTACCAGCAGCCACAACATCCAGTCCGGGGTAAAAACAACGTCACCAAATAGGCTCGACTCCAAAAACTGCTGCTGTGTTTTGTTACCACCATTTCTTCGGATATATCTCGTATGTACATACTATATCTTTTTTGGTTTGTTGCTAGGCCGAGCTCTCACAGCCTTTTGTATCTTATTTATTTTATTTTTTGGGAGGGAAACTTCATGAGGGGATTGCATAAGGTTCACGCTGCGTCAAATGGCAAAGGGAAAGTGGGCATGGATGATGATGATGATGATGATGGTGGTGATGGCGATGGCTTCCAACCTCATTCAGGCTCATCTTAACTGAAAGCGAAGCTCCAAGCTGGGGCGACGAGCTTTATTTGAATATTATTGGGTCACTGTGTCAGAGCAGTCAATAAAAATTAAAACATGATCTCCTGTCCCGCCCCTCATACGGTATTCCGCGTCGCACTCTTACTCACTCCACTTCCCCTGACTGCAAAGATGACAGCAGGGCCACAAAAATAATGTCTGCAATTGCATTATGAAATTTAAAAGAAATTTCTCTCAATGATTTTGATTTAATAAAAATACTATAAGTGCATTTATGGTGAAATGCAGAGATTATTGTTCAGAAAATATCGATATATTGATATCGCATCGATAATGTTTCGATTTGTGTTCGATAAATCGATATTCTTTTTGTTGTACGTAATCAGTAAAGTTAAGTAATTTAAATATAATCTGTGTGGTATTCTATAATCATATTACATATTTTTACCGTAAATGCAATATTTTTTGTGTTTTAAAATTTCTATATAACTAAGTTAAGATATTTTTGAAATGAAACGGCACTTTTTCTCTAAATATAAATCCCTCTTTATATCGATATTTCGATATTTATTCGATATTTTAAAATTAAGTGCGATATTTTTCTATTTATAAAATTGGATTATAACATAATTAAAGATATTTTTAAATCATATTATGAGTATATACATCCCTAGTTAGTTAGTTATTGTTCGATATTTACAATTCCGATATAACAAAGTTTAAGATATTTTCGATATGATTTGTGGATATACCATTTTTGACTTCCAATTTATATACGACCCAGTTTACAATTCGAAGATTTAAATAACTATTGATAAGTTTTTAAGATTCCATCTGCTTAATACATTTAGGATAATATTGTGGTACCCGCTGCTGTGCTGTGCTGAGCTTGCATATGCAATGGAAATGATTAATTAACCCAGACCCAGACCTCTAAAAACAAAAATCAAGCTTCGAACTGAGTCGCAGTATATGCTTATGTATTGCCTTTGTTTTCTTTTGTTGCTTGTTATTTAGCTGCTCTTATTTCGCACAATTCACTTGCACTTGCAGTTGCACTTGCATTCCTGCCCGCCCTGTTGCAGTTTAGTTTTTTGCAGGGGAACCCTTTCGCTCCCCCTCTCTCTCCCCCTCTCTCTCCCAATCCCCTTGCCACTTCCCTTCTGTGACGCAATCGAGGCGTTGACTTGGGGTGCCGGGTGCCTGGGTTTTTGCAAATATTTGATCGGAACACAAAGGCGACGCATTGAATCACGTACAATGAAGATACAATAATAATAATAAGTTCTGAAAAGGGGGAGGCTTTCGAATGCTGAAAGAGGTGAGTGGGTACAGGGAGGATTGTAAATAGTAAAGGCGATAATAGTATTGTATCGTTCTGAATTCATCTGGTTGGAATGTCTCGCATTTCGTCATTATGCAAGAGGTATATGAACGTATTCCTTCGAGATGCATTTCGTTATTTTTTGTCATCGATATTAACAGAAGGAAGGTTCATAAATTTATTCGATAAAAGTCCTCTAGCATATCGAAAAAATAATATTCACTGCGAAATATCGAAAAATTTCGAATTTACGCGGTCAAATAGTTAAAGCGTTAATCTTATTGTATTGAACTGAATTCTTCCGGCATTTCGTCATTATGCAAGAGTCACAGGAACGTCTTCCTCCAAGATGCATTTTGTTATCGATGTTAACAGAAGAAAAGTTCATAAATGTAATCGATAAAAGTCCGATATCACCGGAAAAAATAATATACACTGCGAAATATCGAAAAATATCGAATTTACGCGGCCAAATAGTTAAAGCGATTAACGTATTGTATCGAACTGAATTCATCCATTTGAAATTGGGCATTTTATGATGCATTTTGTTATCTATGTTAACAGAAGGAAGGTTCATAAATTTATTCGATAAAAGTTCGATATCATTTCGAAAAAAAAAATATACATATATGTACATATAGAAAATTCGGATCTCAATTACTTCGTAACTTTAAGTTATCGATAAATAGTCGATAACTTAACTTACACTTAAACAAAGAATTAATTAGTTTAAGCTCTGAATATACTTATAAAAGAAAACGACTTAGCTATCTTTTAGGACATCATATATAGACATATCATATTACCACCACAACCGATCACTAACTTCTTTTTTATCCTCTCACTTGCAGGCCCAGCGTCCGGAGAACACCGTTATGCAAGCGCTGGAATCGCTTAACGACTCGCAGGTTAACGACTTCCTCAGCGGCAAGACACCGCTCAACCTGAGCATGCGCCTCGGCGATCACATGATGCTCATTCAGCTGCAGCTGAGCACAGTGAATCCCGCGGGTGGCACCACAGTGGCCACGGCCACTGGTGGCTCCAGCAACAGCAGCATCACCACCAGCACTGCCGCTGCCTCCTCATCGGTTGCCTCATCCGCACTGCCAGCTGGCACTGGTTGTTTGGCCACCGCATCTTCTTCATCGTCCTCCTCCTCGGCGGCAGCGGTGGTAGCCG
The DNA here is from genome assembly GCA_018904565.1 of Drosophila tsacasi. Classification (NCBI taxonomy): domain Eukaryota; kingdom Metazoa; phylum Arthropoda; class Insecta; order Diptera; family Drosophilidae; genus Drosophila; species Drosophila tsacasi. The sequence goes on along the minus strand of JAEIHY010020087.1, from coordinate 4,223 downwards.
TAGGCGGCAGTGGTAACACCACCACATCCTCTTCCTCCACCTCCTCGTCGTCGTCCTCGTCATCGTCGAGAGCCCGCTCCTCCGGACATCGTGCGTCGGGAAAGATCGGCCATGGTCACGTTCACAGCCACCAGCATCCGAGTCTGCATCACGGATCTTGGCACGGACATGGCCACGGCCACAGCCACAGCCACGGACACGGACATGGCCACCACCACCACCATCATCACCATCATCACCATCATCACCATCATCATCACAATGCCTCGGCTGTGGCCGCCGGAAGCGGAGGTGGCATGGTCTGCCACTCGCTGCGCAAGATGTACGGGGATCCAGGCTCGGCCAAGGGCTCCTCCAGCTCCAGCAACAGCAGCAGCAGCAGCAGCTCCACCTCCAGCTCCGGCAGTGGCCCGGCCCATGGCTCAAACACAGCGCTCAACGGGGGGGCCGATCTCACCAAGCTGCTGATCAAGGGCGGCATTCAGAACATGGTCAAGGGATACACGCTAAAGGACTCGACTGGCACGGCTCCCCGTGGCTCGGCGGCCAGCTCCGGCAGCGCCGGCTCGAGTCCCGGCAAGGCTGTGCTGGAGCAATCGCCCATCAAGTCGCTGTCGAATCTCGTGTCCAGCCCCATTAAGATGACGGCCATCAAGAACATTCCCCTGCCCACGACGGCTGCCGGCGGCAGTTCGAGTGCCGCCGCCACCTCCGGCTGCAGCTCCAGCTCAGCGCCCAGCTCCTCCTCGTCCGCCGCTGCCAGTGGCGCCTGCAGCGCAGGCGGCTGCCAGCAGGATCCCATTGCCGCCAAGCTGACCTCGTGTCTGTGCACGCGCTTGCCCACGCCGTCGTCGGTGGCCCCGCCGCTGGCTCCGCTGGTGGCCACCGCCGGCGTTGGCACTCCGCTGCCCAGATCCGGATCAGGCAGCAGCTCGGCCGCCGGCAAGTGCCCCGAGTCCAGCTGCACTGGAGTGAACGCTGGCTATGCCGCTCGCACCATTGCGCCGGGCGCGGGCGTCACCTTCTCGGGGAACTCGATGCTGCACAAGACCGGCAACAACAGGATCACCAGGACCAAGCACCGTCATTACCATGGACACGGCCACGGGCACGGACATGGTCACGGCAGCAGCAGCAGCAGCAGCCACTTTTACCAGCAAGCCTGTGCCGTGAACCACTCCTCGGGCAGTGGAGCGACCTTTGGCTCCTCCTCGTCTTCGGCTTCGTCGTCGTCCGCGGCCTCCTCCTCGCGCCGCAAGCTGGAGCAGGCAGGGACAACGGCATCAGCAGGTGCAGGAACACGTGCTGCCACTACAGCATCCACAGCAACGGCGGGCGCATCAATGCCACCGCTACTTACCGCCTCGACCGCTGAGCCCGAGGACTCCTCGCTGGGCGTCTCGGACACCCGCACCCTGGCCGAGGCCTCGCGCAACCTCACCCAGACGCTGCGCAAGCTCTCCAAGGAGGTGTTCACCAACAAGATCGACCTGTCCGGCGCTGCCAGTGTCGTGAGCAGCAGCAGCAACGGAAGCGGTAGCTCCAGCGGCGGCGGCAGTGGCTCCTCCAGCTCGGGCAGTGGAGCTGGTGCCGGCGGCGAGGATACACCGCGCAAGGGCGGCTCCGGGGCGGTAATCGAGTCGATGAAGAACCACGGCAAGGGCATCTACTCGGGCACCTTCTCCGGCACCCTGAATCCGGCGCTGCAGGACCGCTACGGCCGTCCCAAGCGCGACATCTCCACGGTGATCCACATCCTGAATGACCTGCTGAGCGCCACGCCGCAATACGGGCGCGGCGCCCGCATAAGCTTCGAGGCGCCCAGCACAGCCGGCTCGGCATCGGGCTCCGGCTCCAGCAGCGGCAGCAGCGGATCCTCCTCGACGGCGGCCACCAGCAACGGGATGCATCACGGTTCGCGCAGCAAAATGGTGAGTGAGGTGACATTGCCCTGCGCCACGCCAGGCTAACGACACATATATCTCTCTCCTTGCAGTACTCTTCGCGGCATCACAACTGCGCCAAGTGCAGCAGCCGGGCACAGCAACAGCAGCAACAGCAACAACAGCAACAGCAACAGCAACAGCAGCAGCAGCAGCAGTCGGCGGCGGCCAGTGGATGCAGCTGCTCCTTCCACGACTTCCAGGGCTACTTCTCCCCCTCATCATCATCCTCTTCCGCCTCCAACACTTCGTCAGCCAACGCCTCGAAGGCTTCGACCGGCTCCAAGTCATCATCGCACAGCTGCTGCCCGGCCGAGGCAGCCAACGCTTTGGCCAGCCAGTCAGCCGGCTCCTGCAGCTGTCGCTATCGCCGTGACGAGGGACAGGAGCGCGAGCGCGAGCACATGTGCCAGAAGTGCACCGTGGAGCTGGCCAACATGAAGACGCGCTCCAAGATGGACCAGCTGCGCCTGGTCATGCAGCAGCACAAGCAGAAGCGCGAGGCCCGCAAGCTGAAGAGCGGTCCCTATGCCATGCCCAATGCGGCAGCCCCAGCTGCAGGCAGTTGCGCCACCTCATCGGCTGTACAGTACAGCGCAGTCAGCGCCCTAGTGGCCACGCCCCTGCAGTCAGCAGCCGCAGAGGCGAAGACTCCCAGCACCAGCAACAGCAGCAGCAATACCGCCAGCAATACCAATGCCAACAGCAACAACAACACTGCAGGCAGCAGCGGCGGAGCAGCTGGAGGAGCTACGGCCACGACGGCAACAACAGCGACAGCAGCGGCAGCCACAGCAGCTCCGCCCAGCGAAGTCTCGCCCAACCACATTGTGGAGGAGGTGGACACGGCAGCCTAAGGAGCCGCTGACCTTATCCTATTTTTTAGCATTTACTAGTTTACGCAGCAGCAACAAAGAGCGAAGAAGAGAGAGGAGGGGAGGCGGCAGGCCGAGGCATGAAGCAGCAGAAGAGAAACTACAACACACAACTAAAGCTTATATTAATCTAGAATTAATGCATAATAACACGACCCGGAGACGTTCCTCCGCTGGGAGCCTGGGAGCAAGGAAGGCGGCAGAGCAGGCGAGTAGAAGCGGAGGACACAGAAGAGCACGTCTGGAGAGTCGATAAGCTGTTAAATTAATTTTAAGTGATCCTCACGCAGATACAGACAACACCACAAAACCAAAACACCACAACACACCAACACAATGCATTACAACAACAAGACACCACAACACCATAAAGCACCACACGAAGCCAATCCCTTGGAATGATTCGGCCTCCGGAGGCCACAAAAAAATCCTTTCACATTTCGTTCGTAAATTGAATTTAGTGAAATATATACATTTTTTTGTTTCAACAACAAACCGAGAACACACACAAGGAATGACGGATATAATTTGGAGGAGGCGACTAGGCGATGAATATAGAATTAGAAAATTAAGCAACCGGCAGACACACACACGACGGAAACTCGACGCTGAGAGAATTGTAAGCCAAAGCGGTGGCAAATTTTGGTAGAACTAAAGCAGAAATTAGATTTACGTTTAGAACACACCAAAAGCAACACACACACACACGACACACACAACACCCTTGGCTTTGGCAGCTTTATATTATGTTTAACTTAAAACGGCGGCGACGGCGGCGGAAGGAGGAGAACTATGGTGGCGCTTTAACATGATTTGCCTTAATAGAAAATCGTTTAATATATATATATTTTTTTTGTCTACACTTAAACTCCCTTTCACCGATAATGTGTTTCGAATTAAATTTTTGTTCAACTATTTACTACACCTACTACTACTACTACACACACACACACACACACTATTGAACTAGTTAGTAAGCCTTATGTTTTCGATGCAAAATTTACTATTTACGATTGGATTAGTTAAGCGGCGACGGCAACTTGCAGTTGCGTTGCTTTATAATTTAAATTCCTTTTTTTGTGGATATACTACCAACAACCCCCTTACATTAAAATTATAATGCAATTAGTGCTAGGCGAGTTGAAAAATTATCAGTTGATTTCACACCACAACAACAAAAAACAGCAACACCAACAACAAGAACTACAACTACTTGATTTCAATAAATGTTTAGTAAATGGTTTAGTTAACTAATTTCGTTTTATCTTTTTATTTTACTTACTTTTATTCGTTTTCAGTTTGTGTTTTTAGTTGTTCTAAGGCAAACCTTTGCTTTGAAATCGATATATGGGCAATTCTCTGATGTCGCACGCGACATTTGTACGCATTCAAACTAAAAAAACAT